>JARHVA010000110.1:1265000-1447500 GCA_037957365.1 Torreya grandis
CTTTATTATATATTTCATGTAGTTAGAATTTTATAACACACATATTCTAGTTGACTTCTTGATACCTACACCATTATCATCTGATCATCTATGAAGGAAGGGCCATTCCCTAGTTGGACATTGTTTAGAAGCTCTATGGTTCGTGGTTAGAGTGGAAAAATAATCTAATGATGTTCTCTCTCTCCAACAATCAACTGATAGAGACTCTCATTCATGATTTCAATATATTTACATAATAAGTTTATGGATACTCATTAGTTCTATGTAACCTTGTATTTATTATATTTTACTCCAATTTATAATCATTGTATTGTTGTACTTGATGAATAACAATTTGGCTACTCTTAATTGTGTAATATTATTGTATTAACTTTCAACACTTTGTTGAGTTGTTATTAATTCAATAGTTATACATTTATGATACACTATATTTGTAATTTTGTTATCTCTATTAATCTAATCATTATCTAAATGAATCATAACATATTTATTATGAAAAGAAGCATTTAGTTAAGGATCATAATAATTGATCTATTATGGATAACCTAATTTGATTATTAAGTAAAGTTTTTAAGAAACAATTACTATTATTTGGGTTAAACCCAGTGGGGTTCTATCACCAAGAATATGGCATACAAAATAAATAGGATAAATCATATTAGAATATTGATTTCAAATAATCCACTCTAACATCTTCATCTATGGGTAAAAGATGTCAGACACAACTTGTACACATACAACAATTAGGTGGAGGTAAGGGTATATATTCTTGGAAAACATGATAGACATGGTGGTATATGTGGATGCCCACACTGGTTGTGTTAATTGGTTCATCTCTCGAATGTGAGGAATATTTTTCTTAGACTTTTGATAATCTCTTTGCCTTTAAGAAATTTGAATTGCTTATCTTATTTTCTATGAAGATAGCTTTTTTCAAGTTGTTGCAGATAAATAAATATGTTCTCATTATTGGGAATTAAGGTGTTTGAACCTTCATAATTCCTATGTTCATTTTCTCATGATAAATTTGGCATTTATTTGTGCTCCATCAAAATGGGGTGTAGATTTATTAGTTAGCACTTTTTCCACATGTTAGTGCCTTGAAAAGTCATTGTATCATGAAAGGCTCTTTTTTAAGCATGATATGACCATTTTTATGACTTTTATAAGTACCAAAAGTAGGTAAATATATTTTGGATGGGAAATCACATGTAAAAAACACTTAAATAGAGGTTGATCATATCGGTGAACATGAGCACCACACCTCATGAGAGGTTGACACATTTGTGCACATGGGTGTGCCCATGTTTGGCACATGGGTTAGAACATGGTTGTGCACATGTCATCACATGGTTTAGAACATGGTTTTGAAAACTAAAAATGGTTTTCATGTTGCTATAAATCTATAAAATGAATACTTGAGGAGAAGTTTAATGAGAGTTATTCCAGGTACTGAAGCTCTGCAAAGTGCAACTAGTTTCTCCTAATTATATGATGGTGATGCCATTGTGAAGTCTTGCTCTACAAGTATATTTTAATCATTATTAATTATCAATAATATATTGAGTTGATTTGAAGTGTGGGTTTTTTCTTTTGAAAGGGTTTTCCCCATGTAATCACCTTGTTATGTTATATTATTGATTCTAGTTTATGTGTTTCTTATCATTTCTATAACATGTTATTTTTTTTTAACATATTCTCCTCTCAAGGTTAGTGTACAAAATTATTTATGTGATCTCATATTGCTTTCACTCTTTTCATTTATTAAATATTTGTTTTAGCTATGAGATGCTAATTATTCTTTCATTTTTAAAAATTTGTCAAGAATGCACCATAGAAGGATGAATTCCTCTAGAGTGTTACACAAAGTGGATCAGCTGTATCTTTAGTTAATGGTTCTTTTTGGGCCTGAGATTAGTTTCTTTGCCTATGATATGCACTCTAGTTGTATTTTACCCTAAAAAGTATTGTGAGCTAGCACTGTGCTAAGTGATATTCATGTGTTATGGCATGTTGAGTCAAAAGAGTGGTATTCCTATGTTATGATATTCTCTAAACATAACAATTTTCATAGTAATGATGAAGATTCGAGAAGAGGAAGGTGTTGAAAGAATAGTCATAGCCATACCAGGAGCTTGGTCAAAGAGAATGGTATATTTACTATAATTGGCTTGTAGATTTAGCTCTATTAAAAATAATATTGAAATTCAAATGATGTTAGGTACAACTAGTGTTAATCCCCATGGAAAAATAGAGATGTAAAAGAGCTAGAGTGATTTATTTATTCATTTCTCCTTATGGGTCAATGGTTCAAAACAAATAGACTCTAAGAAGGATCACTCATTCTATGAATTAAAAGACGGTGGCTGGCATCCCATTTTTTAAGGATGGTTTTTCATTTCCTTTGACTCTCTCTTTGAATGTATATCTCAAGGAATAATTGTATATTTATGCTAGCTAGTAAAATTTTTGAATCTCCCTAGTTACCCTAAGGATTCAAAGCAGGTATATATTGAAATTGGTCCAAATAATCTAAAAGTTGTTTACAAATTTGTAAAATTACTACGTTGTAATAGATAGGTAGATTAAAAGAGTGGGGTCTCTAGTATGAGAGGCCATAGAGAGTAGGAATATTTTAGATATATTAAATTCATTTGTCATGGAATAAAATTATAAAAACTTGATTTATTAGGGCCTTTTTATGTCTTGGGTTATGACACATATTCTAGTTTAGGTGAGTATTATCATGGGTAAAGGGAAATGATTTTTATTCTAATTTGGCATTATAATATCAAAAGGAAGTCAAATAGTCATAATTAGAGGAAAAGATAAGTGAGGAAGTGAAAAATTATTTATAGGAAATTGTACATAGAATGTGAAATTAAACCATTTGTTTGGTTAAATTATATATTTTGAAGTCTCATTTAGAGTTTTATGATGTGTTTTTCTTCTTTATATTTCTTGTTAGTGTTTATTTATTTGATTTTAAATATACTATTTTATTCCTACCATTAAACTCTACCAACAGAGACCTTAGTAATCTAAAATGAAAATGCAATGCACCATTAGCTTTAGGTATCAAAATTATAAATAATAGACTTGGCTGCAATGATCATTCACCCAATTATTTGTTACTAGTGAAAATACCACAAGATACTCAAAGTTTAGAAAAATATTGTGGTAAAAAAATGTGAATATGGATATTCATAACTTACAAGTTTGGCATTCAAGATATTTAAATGCACATATATAGTTAGCTAACAAATATGAATTTTTTTTAATAACAACAAAGACATCTATACAATATACAAGGTAAAAATATATCTTAGATGAAAATTTTATAGAATGTATATAAAAATGTGATCTAACCAACTATGGTTAGTGCCTTCTTTCCATTAGGCCATTATTTATTAGAGATCAAATGAACATATCACTGACAGCCAAAATAAACACAACTCCTCATACAAGTGATGCAAATTATTTCATGACTTAGACACATAAAAATACATATTATGCTAATATCTTATTATTTATCAAAATGATACATTACAAACCACTAAAAATAAATTAATAATAATAATAGTTAAAAAATGATACAAAAAATACATAAATATTTTACAAATCCACTAATAAGCATGATTACACATTAGACCTCATAGCTTCAAGATCAAATGACAATTTAACACCTATAAACTTTAACTAATTGAATACATTTTTTTTAATTTTCTAAAACACATTACTCATTGAGTCATACTATTATTTTTTCACCAATAGGGACACAACTCTTAGATAGACTAAGACTTTAAAAAAATATCTAGTTAAGGAAAGACTTTATCCTTTTACATTTCCCCACAAAAGAAGACAATCCTCCCGTAAAAATGAAGAATTCCACAAAAACATTCAAAGGAAATCCACATCAAGGGAAAATGAGAGGACAACTATCTACATATAATGCATCATACTCTCAACCAATCCCAAATCTTCATTGTGAAAACATAAATTACTCAAGAAACTTTTCAAGGCATTGTGTGATAAGTGGTTGCATATAGTAGGTTCACTCAAGGATGGAAATTGAAGAAAACATAAAATCTTCCTAAGAAAAAGCCATTCAAAGTGTAAATTTTAGATTAAAAGAAACACAAAAATTACTTTTAGAAATAAAAATAATACCCTAGGGAATCATTTGTGTTAGTGTGAAATCATGGGGAAATACAAGCAAGTGTAGTGACATTTGGTAAAAAATTATTAATTATTTTCATGGGAACCAATCATCAAGCTTGTAGGAGAATACCAGGATCACTCATAATTTCATAGTGAGAAAATTTATGACACTTGGTGGCCTATAAACTCACTATTAACTTGAATCCTATTTAAATTTAGGTTAATTTATAGAGAAACACCTCATTATAGAAAATTTGTGGCTACGTGGTAGTTTCATCTTGAAAGTGAACATTTATTTTCAATTCCAAACTTAACCTGAATCAATTGAATCACATGTCCATTGCTATTTCACAATAAGGAGTAGTAAATCCAAAAAATCAATCATGAATAGATCTTTGAATATATACCAATCACCCCCAAGTTGGAGATCAATGGATAGCTCATGTTGAGAAATCTCCAATTCATCAAACATGGCTCAAAACATAGTTATATAATTCTAGTTATGTGTACAAAACCAGCTTCTTATAATTATGAACAACATCACATGTATCCATGTTCACTTTCCTTTGTCCAATAAAGTTGAAACACATGGTTTCTTATTATTTTACATTCATGGAGTTCATGGAGAGATTTATATCATTTGAATATCATTAAGTGATTTTACAAATGTATGGGTTCTTTAAACCTATTTTTTATTTCCACAAGCCTAGTCTTTCCATTTATGTTTACTTATAGTACATGGCATAATATAATGAAAAATACTTAAATAATTTCTAAATCTATGTTTTCTTATGATATTTTATTTATCCAATCATATTAACACACATGGTAAATTTTCATTGGTCACAAGGTCATTTTCTACATCCAACTAGAGTGACACACGTGGTGACTTTTGAATTGGTAGAAATAATAGTCAAAAGTCCTTACTTACCTTTCAACTAATTTTAATTATGTGTGTACTCATGAAATTATTAACTTTGATTTATGTTATCACTTGTCCAAATGTCTTTGTCCCTTTATATGTCTTATCGTTATGTGATATAGTCAAGTGGAATGTGTCCACTTATGGGCTCCAAGTCTTCATCACCTATTGGTGTGGCATCACCATATGGAATGAATTATGTTAGTGTCCATGTTTATATCACTTTTTTTAACGTATTATATCAAAATGAATTGATACATGTGGCAATCCTTGATTGTCTTGCAATCATGGGATCATAAAGTCTCCTAGGTTTTCAAATGTATTTGACATAGCTTGTAAATCCATTGAAACATTAGATCCTCACACTATAATCCAATTTTCACCTTCACATATATCATAGCTATGTTGCATAATTATATACACACACATTATTACAAGATTCCAAGTCATCATTCTCTCTTGACCTTATTACTTCACTTAGAGAAATACATGTGGCAGTCTCTTTCTACATCTAGGCCATGAAATCATGAAATAGAGTTTTAAAATTGTCATAAAAAGTGATATCTATGTAAATAATAGAAATGGCATAGTAAAAAGGTGGTAAATAATGCCAAAACAAATATGAAAAATTTATTATTTTGAATAAGGTAAAATACTATAAGGATATAAAAATTTGGGTGGTCTCACATAATGTGAAATCAAATGTGCTTTCACATAACATAAACAATGTAGGATATTCCAAAATTGATCTTGTTGGAAATGGAACTTGAAGATTTCTATGTAAATGTATTTCATATGATATGTATGTATTTGGAGAGTTTAAAAATTAATCTTACCTCATTTCAAAGTATTTATTCATTAAAATATGTGGTATATGGAGTCTAGAATGGTATGCTTAATATTAGGAAGTAGGAAGAAATAAAAAAGATATGTATCTCTGACGTAAGGAGAATTATCAATTAGAAAATAATTATGTATTTATATATATTAATTGAAATCTTCAAAAATTAATTTAATTAGATGTTAAAGGTATTATACTCATCTATTTTTAAGTCATTTAAGATAACCTCCATGGATAGTTACGTTTCCCAATGTCATTTTTTGTAATTTATATATATGTGGTTGCTCATTTAATTAGTCTTGCTAATAATCTACACATGAATATAATCCATCCATAAAATAATGAAAATAGTTTTCCCAGCCCATCCTCGAATATGAACTTAGTGGTATTAATAAAATCTCTACAAGCTCAAATATCTTTTGTGATCCATATAGGAGTTCCACAAGTTGTGTGCACAATTCTTCAATTAATGGCTAGATTCTTACTATGAATGTTAAACATCGATTCCTTCCCTCTTCAATTAATACAACACAAGATTCATAAAAAAAATTAAAATGTAAATATATATTTTTAGAGCATCACCAAGCAAAACACCAATTTAATGTATGATAACTCTCTTGTAGAAACCTTAACTATTATGATCAAGTAAGGTTTTGCATCTACTAGAATTAGCTTGATTTAAAAAATTTAAGGCCTCATCAGAGATTCCTATTTTAACCATAAGTATAAACCATCACATTAATCAAATTATTTTTAAAATAGAAAAATGATAATATCTATGACAACCCTACACCTGATAGGCATCTAATGAAATGTTAGCTGATTATTTGATGAGCTCCTCACTATGAAAATGCCTTTAACATAATTAAACATATTAATCAAAGAATGAGAAGTATGGGATTTATGAATAATGAGTTTCCTCATATAATAATAATACAATTGGAGTTAGTTTTTAGGTTCCAGACATCTCCAATCTCATGCTCCTTTCTAGATCTTCCATTACTAAAACAAAGATCACTAATAAAAAATGGTTTTTTATAGATGATGCTACTACTGCCAAAAAATATAATGATTCCACACCTATTGATTCTCACAAATCATGTAATGATTTAGAAGGATTGGATGCAAGATTTCCCACCAGATTCTTCTTCCTCTTCATCTTTCTCATTCTCCCTCTTATGTGATGTTGAGAATAAATTTTATCATGGGCATGTCTCTTTATAGATTTTTTGATAGTTGGCATTTGGTTTTGGACACTTGATATTTTGTGATTTGATGTTATTTTTCCCTAGGCCTTACTATATTTATCTTTGGGATACAACTTGATTGAATCTTGATTGACATTTTATCGAGATGTGCTTTCATAATTCACACTATTTTTTATCAAGCATGTAGTTTTGTTGTTTATCTTTTGAAATATAATTGTATGCTTTTAATCATAAAAAAATATAGACATCTAAAATTTTTCCTATGAATTTATTAGTTGTTAAAATTTATAGTTTTAGTATGTTATTGTACTTATTTATTATTGGTTTAAATTAGGTGTTATTGATATATTTTATCATCCTCTGATGTTCCTTGACCCATTTTTTAGTCCTCTCTAGCTCTCATTTTCTCTCTCCTTTAATTCATCTATGATTATACCCTTTTATTTTGAGCATCTGTATGAACTTGGGGCTAATCCAGAGTGGTTTTAGGTTCAAGACATTATTTTGAGTGGCCCCTTTTGACTTAAGTGCCTTTGTCCCTTGCTCCCTCCTTTTTCACTTTTTGATAGTTGGAGGCAAGTTTGAGCACCATAGGGTCATAATTTGAATTCAATTTGTTTATAAATACACAAGAACTATATTTCATTTAGACTTATATCACTAGAAATAATTCATTTATCTTCATGGTAATATGCAAAATATTTGTAATCACTTTGAAATAATCAAGAAATCATTAGAGATCTAATGTAATATATACAACATTTATAATCACTTTGAAAAATTCAAGAAATAATTAGAGCTCTAAAGTTCATATTAGAGATATAGTGTACAACATTAGTTTTCCTAGTTAATAAATTAATACAATTATTGGTGTGATGTTTTCAATATTGTATACAATTAAGAGGCTTGAAAAATATCAATAACTCAACTATTCCCTAATATAACATATGGACCAAAAAATATGTTCCTTTCCTTAAGGTTTGAGATTAGGATATTCAATTAGGGCATGGAAATCATTTTCTTAGTATTCTAAGTGAAGACATAAAACTAAGTGATATTTTTCGAGGCCTAGATCATGAGAACACAATAATCAATGAAGAGTTTGCATACCCAATATTTTGCCTTGAGTGAAATTTGATGATCCAAATACTACATGATTTTAACATCATGCCTTGGACATTATTATTTGATCTTTGCATATGTTTTAGTTTATTTTTAAATTACTATCTATAATTATTTTTCACTATCATACCTTGACAACCATCACCAAATCTTGTTATACTCAAGATATATCTCTAGATCTTTCTTGTCTCATTATTTATCTAGTGGTAGAATTAACTTATTAGGTTAGAGTCTTATGCATGCATTTAGTCTAGTTAACTATTTATGGGTATTTATATTTTAATATTAGTATAAATACAGTTATACATATTACATTTTATTGAACTCATGCTATCTTTCACCCATTATTGGGTTAGATTTTTCTCCTTAAAGAGCTTTAAAATGAAAATATCTAACTTTTCTATGTTTTATTCCATTGCATTATTTTAGATCTAATAACCCTAGTGTCCTTATGTTTCATTTCAAACATTATTATAATTTCTATGAATATTATTTTTAATCTTTGGTTATTTGTATAATATGTGTGTTTGATACTAGATATCATCTTATGCCATCAAAATTGATTATATTGTAGGATCCAATTAGGAAGAGAGCTTAGATTAATCCACTATAATATTAAAATAATTTAGTGTCATTAGTTGCATCAAATTTTTTTTTTTTTTTTAAATTTAATTTGATTCACAATAATTGACACTAAATATCACATTTTTAGTAGCAAAATTTTACTAAAATAATTAGCAAAAAATTTATATGACAATGGATGCATCATTGTGTTTTGCATCCGATTTATTTTTCCAGTTAACCTTTTCAAAAAACAATGTGTGGTAGGAAATATTGTGTTATATTTAGTTCTATAATTAGAGTCAAAATGTTGCATCAACACTTGGGTTTTTTGAATTTTTTATTTATCGATATTTGCTTTTGATTAGAGCTATAAACTAGTAATAGGGCATAAACTGGGGGCCCAATCCTCAAAAACTATTAAACTAATATAAACTACTACCAATTGATCACTTGAAACCATTAAGTAAACTCAAATGGAAACATTCGGCCTATAAATGCCCTATGATATTTGAACTTGGGTAGGGTTGGACATAACCAACCCACTTTACCAACCCTTTCATATCTCATTGGCTAGGTTTTTGAATTTTATAGTGGCACGATTCATTCATACTTTTTCAAATATATATTTTCATTAAAATTTAGATATTTTTCTCTATAAAAAAGGTAATAAATCTAAGTCGTATAAAAAATAAAATTTAAGAATTTATTATTTATACAATAGGAAATAATTATTAATTATATTTAAAATGCACTTAACTGAGTGATAGTTTTTAACACATAAATTTTTAATTTAAATATATAATAATAGTTTTTATCATAACCAATGAGAGGTGGGTGAGTTAGTAAAGTGGATTGGTTATTTCAAGCTCTACCTAGGTTCAAATCTTATTATAGTATCTTAGGTCAAATGTGACTGTCATTGGTATTCTTATGTTGGTTGTGATTATTTTTAGTATTTTCAAACCAATTGTAGCTATTTATTTGTATTTTTGGGTAAATTCTAGTTGATCATTAGTATTATTAGGATGGTTATGTCTATTATGGGTATTTCCAGGCCACTTGTGGTCATTTGTTGGTATTCTTGGGTTGATTGTGGCTAGTCATTGGTATTTGTGGTTTGGTTGTGACCATGGTTGGTATTCATGAGCCAATTAAGGCCATTTTTGGTATATCTAATACATGTGATAGATGATTACTTGGGAATTTGATCCCCCGATTGGGTCCTAAACTAGTTGGAGATCTAGGCAAAAGTTGATTTATGTATATTTATATGTATATGAATATGCATATCCATATGCATATGCATGCATGCATGCATGTGTGTGTGTGTGTGTGTGTGTGTGTGTGTGTGTGTGTGTGTGTGTGTGTGTGTGTGTGTGTGTGTGTGTGTGTGTGTGTGTGTGTGTGTGTGTGTGTGTGATAATTAATAAACAACATCAACCATCAATATATTACATATCATTTTATGAAAATAAAATATTTATTTAGATTAATTAATATAAATTTCAAACCCACATTTATCATGAACACTAAAAAGAGTATGTTAAATATAAAATATCCATAATAATCCTCATAAAAAATGATTTTAAATAGTTATATAAAATAACTTGCAGGAGGAAGTTATAACACATAAAATAACATTATTATCTTATATTTATCCTCTTAATCCTCTTCTTCATCATCCTCATCATAATCGCATGATTTTACATCACCATGGACACCACCATCCTCATCAACATCCTCATCAACATCACCGTATCATCATCCTCATTCGAACATCTCATTCCCTATAAAACAAATTCAATATTATCACTTAAGTTTGAAATAAAAACATATTGTAATTGAAATATAGTAATATTTGGGAATAATAAATGTGAGGTCAACTACAATAAGTGCCTAATGTTTCCTTCATTAAAAAAATAATAATTAATTTAATATTTATAAAATAGAACCTAATGCCATATTTTTAAACCCTAGTTATCCCTAAAGCACAATCTTAGAATTCTATGTATAGTATTCAATTGTTTGAAAATTTAATACTTACTTAGATGTCTTCAATGACATAAATATGTCATATGAGTGATTCCCAACAAACCTCCATTGCCATATAGATGCGATCATCAAGTGGCAAGATATAGAAGTTGAATTTCTAAAAAAAGAAAATAAAAAGTTTAATTATAAATATAAAGTGATGAATAAAAAATGAGTAATTCACTATAACATTTAGACCATTTAAATTCACTCTTTAAAGTCACCTTTAAGTTTCCTAGGGTTTTATTTTTTGAAAATATAGCCCTCAATTAAAATTTAAAGTCACATATGGGAAACATCTCTACAAGGTGACATTAGGGTGTCTTTAAAACAAGAAAATTTAGTTAGAAATGTTAGAATGACTTTAGCGATGAATTTAGGGTGACTTTAGAGGTAATGTTATGGTGTCTTTAGTAGGTGATGTTTGAGTGTCTTTAGGATTGAGGTTAGAGTGTATTAAGAGGTGATGTTGGGTACCTTTGAGAGGTGACATTGGGATGACTTAAATTAGGACTTGGGTTGACTTTATTTTTGAATATATATCCATCGTTTGACTTAATTGAAAACTTTTGATTGATTTTATTTGTCACTTTATATCCATCTATAGTTGGTTACATTGGGGTGTCCCTAAATGAAAGTTTATTTTCATATTTAACATGACTTGATTACAAAACCCTAATGTGATTAGGGGTGATTTTTCATGCCCATTCAACCAATCAATCTATTAGTTAGATGGGTGACACAATTAGAAAAAATGAGCTCTTTAATTCTAATTTTGAAATGTATTATGATTTGGGGCTCAATTTTTCTTTATTGAGTGCCCCATTCAACCAATCACTCAATTGGTTAGATGGGGGATAAAATTAGGGTAAATAAATCTCCCAAAACCTAATTTCATCAACCTAATGTGATTTGGGGCTCAAATTCCTCAAATTGAGTGCCTCATTCAACTAATCATTTTATTGGTTGTATGGGTATATCAAACCCCCTAAACTTAATTGTGACAACCTAATGTGATTTGGAGCTTAATTTTACCTAATTGATTACTCCACTTAACCAATCACTTGATTAGTTCTATGGGGATCTAGTTAGGGAAAATCAAGCAATGAAACCTTATTATAAAAAAATAATGTGGTTTAGGGATCTTTATCCTAATTGAATGCCCCATCCAACCAATAACATGATTGGTTGTATGGGTAATGTAAATGGGGAAAAATAATTTCCCTAAATAGTATTATAAAAAATAATATGATTTAAGGTTTTATTTTTCCTAATTGAGTGCCCCATTCAACCAATCACTCAATTAGTATGGCAGGGGATGAAATTAGGTTAAATCAAGCCTTTTATACCTAATTATGACAACTTAATGTGATTTGGAGCTTGATTTGACCTAATTGAGTGCCCCTTTCAACCGATCACTCGATTTTTTACATGGGGGACCCTAAAATAGTGTGATTAGGGACTTAATTCCTTCTATTTCACCTAATTTTGAGAATTTAATGTTTTTGGCACATAATTGAAATGTGTAATGGAAATGTAGGAAAATCATGAAATGTACGGTCAACATAGATAATGTCACATATGTAACTTTATGTATTTGATATCCAATAGTAACTAGAAGCAATTCAAATTGGATATTTAGATAATATGAATTGCTAAGGAGGGATAAAGATTATTTATCATTAATTTCAGCCTTAATATTATTGCACAATGATTTGACCCATTTGATTAAATATTTTTAAAATATATTACATATTTTTGAAAACCAACATGTAATGATTACAATCATAGCTTGAGTTAGAAAACAAAAATTATATACACTCATTATAGCCATAATTTATTTATGTGAAAGAGGGAAAATCAGATCTAAAACCTTAATGCATAAATCTGATACTCTAAGAAGGAGGATGAAACCATAAGGAAACTATAGGGTTTTGACATGCTCAATATAAGGATTGGGATCACCAATATGTTTTATATTTTTGGAATTAATTGATATTAATAAGTTAAAATTATGAATATTTAGATTATATAAATTATGCATACTTGAATGTATAAATAGATGTTCAATTACACTTTCTATATATATATATATATATATATATATATATATATATATATATGAACTAGAAAATTAGGGTACTTAGCATGTTTTGGTTATGTTTTAGTATATGATAGTGTACAATCATCAAAAAGGGATAAAACTAGATTTAGAGTTACTCAGATATATAAATTGACTATTTGAAATTTATTGGATGAACATAGCAATCCATGGATGCCTATATTAATCCAATGCATTTGATCTCTATTATATCCATCCTTATCATAAATGTTGGACTCTTCCATCATAGGTTGATGCATATTCCTTTAAATCGGTGTTCAATGAAATTTTAGAGGCTTTTGACTATGTGCAAGTCCAAAATCATGTATCTTTCATCCTTCACCTTGAAACCATAGTTCCACTTTCAACACTGTGTTTAGCTATAAAAAGGGTTAGAGGTATGGGTTGAGCTGACCCTAACCACTCCCCAATGAGCAGCTGAGTACTAAGTTTTTAATACCTCAAAAAGTGCTCAAATCACACATAATTCTCCCACTTATGTGTATGTATGAAATATTGATCCACTAATATGGAGGCAACTTGTAACCTAGCTTTTGAAACTTGACAATATGTAAACTTGACTTGGATTTTAGTGCTTTAGAATTGGCTAAGGTTTGCTCCTTATTGATGGTTTTTTATTTTGAATCTTTAGGGTAGTTATTATGAATGTGTAATTGGTTTCCTATGAGTAAATGATTATTGCTTGGTAAGTGTTAGGGGAAATAGGTTTAGGTCTAGTGTGTTTAAATAGATATTTTTTAGGGTAACTTCTTAACCATTGACATGCTGAGCATATGGGTTAAACCATATGAAATATTTTATTTTATAAAAATGACCGTTAAAGGTCATGAATATATCTAGTATAAGTGGACAAATATGGTAGAAGACTTCATTTTCTTGTGACCAGAGGCATATGAGATACATGAAACAATTATATGATGATTAAGAGATAGTCTAAGTATGAAATAATTCATTTAGGAATGAAATATGAAATTATTTTAGGTGACTGATAGTAAATTTGGAATGTCAAGTTTGTAGATATGTGAATGGATTGGAAAGAATGTGGATAAGATTCATGTGCACACATGAGTCATGTATGGTAAAAATAGATCAAGATTAAAATTTCAAAGTGTCTAATACCAAATTTATGTGTCTACAATAGGATAATCCCAAATATTATAATCCATGTGTTTCTAATGAGAGTTGTGGAATGGCATTGACCACATAATATTAAAATAATTTTCCAATAGATGTGGATGTTGAATGAGCCAGTAAAAAATTATTAGTATGATAGAAGAATATCAGGTTTATTTGGACAACACCAATATTTCCATGGGGTTTTATGTTTGTCAATGATATTAAAAAGGACCATGAAAGGAATTGTTTGAATGAACAAAACATAGATATGATTGAGAGTGGTAGACAACCCTAATATATGGTGTAACTGTGTTGGTGAAAATATTTATTATGGACCTTTAGTTAAGTTAACTTAGGTAGATAAATTTTAAATTATGTACACTTAGTTAATTATTTTGACATTGATTAATTTAAATCAGATAATTATCATGATTATCTTAATATAATAAATGATAAACTAGATTAACTCTTTCATTATGAGTTAGCTTTAGCTTTAGTTAACTTCTCTTAGCATAATTTTGAGTGCATATTATAGAGTTTAATTAGACAATATTTTGCATATCTATTTTATAAATAGAGGATAACAATGTATTGTTATCAACAAAGTAATTTAATGTAGAATTAGTTGATACTTTTGCAATTGTCTATTTGCATAGTGTTTTAGGTTGTAGTCAATACTATGAAAATATAATCTTGAGGATTTCCCTAGTATTTCAATGGTATTAGAGATTGGTTCTCCATAAGTTGAGTTGTGGATTTCTACATTTTCTTCCAATCCCAACATTTCCACACTACTACTCAAGCACTTGAGCATGTTTTTAAGCTAATCCATAATCTATGTTTTCAAAATTACCCTCTTCATATATTTAGTTTGAGCTAAAAATTGTAAAATTTAGTTTTTTTAAAAGTTTTTTATGTTTTTATAAAAATAGAATTTATATAATAAATCTACTATTTTTCCTAAAATCTACTTGAAGAATCATAATTTATTTTAAAAATGGGATTTTCTATGTTTCTAGTGTTTTCTGCAAATTTTTGAAGTTTTATATTTGCAAGACAAGCAAGGAAAAATAGAGAAGGCAATGGATTTTTTTTGAAAATTCATGAATCAATGTCTACATTATCAAATTCCTCTCTTCAAGAAATTTCCAAAAAGTCTTGGTTTTTTCATTTAAATCTCAAAGCTTAATACTTGGTGTAGTTAGCCTAAGTGTTGTTTGTAAGGCATTTACGAATGTGTAGGTCAAAGGGTTGAATCCCACCTCCCTCTTTTTATTACACAGGTAGTTTAATACCCTTGATTAGTCTATATGGCCTACCCACTTCACTTTTTATCCCCGAAGGGATCACCACTCACCAATTCAAGGCTGATTTTGCATAGAGAACTTCTAAAAGGCATAACTCTCATTCTAGAAGGGCTATGAGGGTAATTTGTTTTTCATCCTTCATATTTTTTTAGAGATGAAAACATTGGTGTAATTGGTTTTTCACTTTGAGAAACCAAATTTATAAGATTTTACAGTTTTTTGGTATGTGCAAAGTTCTATTTTTGACACCTTCTATGGGTTGTAAATTTGATTCGATCATTGAATATGGGTGTTATTATTTCTTGAAAATGTGTCTTTTTTTCCACTCTACACAACTATAATATTAGAGTTTATTTTTGAAAATTTCTCACTATAAAACAAATTGTAATGCATTATTTTTAAAGTGTCACCTTATTTCTAATAGGGGTTTATTTTTTTAGCATAATATAAAATCTAGTGGGGTTGTAAACTGAAATGTAAGGTGCCCATTTTCTCTTGAATTATCTCTTTTCTCTTGGTGTACTCATTTATTTTTGGGTGTTACAATTTATCTACATAATGGTTGAGAAGTATTGGTATTCTGATTCCATGTAAATATCATACCTAAAAACAAAAAATGAAACACTTATTGTAATATAAGGGTTTGTGCTCTATGTTCAAAGATACACCTCCACATTTTCAAAAGGAATACAAGTAATTTATGTATGAAAATAAAAATTATGAATTCATGGGTCTCATTGACATGCATGTTTCTAAAATTTTGTTGTTTCATATCATGTAGTGCATTACACAAAATTAAAATGGGACAATTTTATCTAATTATTTGGTAAAATAAATGAATTGTGAGCTTTAGTGTTGGATGGAGAATTTTCCCCTCTAACACCTAGTGAATTTCTCTCCATTGAAGAAATTTGTCTAAGTTTAATGCCATTCTCTCATAATTATGTGGGTGATATGTAGTACTGAATATTAGTTGCATACCCAAAGCTAAATTTAGAGTTAACCAAAACCTAAAAGTCATCTTTGGATCATGATTTGAAATGATCTTCTCTAGAGATCCATGAAAATGATACACTTCCTTTGAAAATCTCTTTGAAAGAGGAGGTGCATCATCTATCAAATTTCCTAGTATAAAATGAACTACCTTGGTTAGTTTATCAAATATAGCCAAGATCATGTCATGCTTATTTTATGACAATGTCAAACCTTAGATAAATTCCATACTAATAACCTAACACTTTCATTTTGGTATGTCATGTGCATACACTAATCTAGCTAGATGCACATGTTTAACTTTCACTCACTGACATTTTAGACAACATGAAATAAATTCTATTGCATATTTATTGATTCCCTTCAAGAAATAGAGTGGTCTAGGATCTATAATGAACTTAGTTACTCCTAGATGTCTTGAATATGGGGCATTATGTAGCTCCTTTAACACTATTCTCCTCAGATTCTCCCTATCTAGTACATACATCCTTCCATTATATCATAAAAGACCATCATTTTCTATTATGTATCCTTTATACCTAGGGTTCTGAGCATTATCAGATAAAGCTCTCCTAACCTAATTGTAGAATTCATCTCTTGATGTAAATTTGATCACTTGATCCCTAAAATTACTCCTAATAGTAACCATGACTATTATATACCTCCTAAAACTTAAGGCATTAATTACTCTAGTGTCCTATATTTTGTTATAGTTGATATCAAAATCATATCAGATAAGAACTCTAACTAGCACCTTTGACAAGCATTCAGATTTGGTTGGGTGAAGATGTATTTGAGTCATAATTTGTCAGTCTTGAGCTCAAATAGTTTTCCTAGTAAATAATGGCTCTAAACTTGAAAAACATGTATAATTGTTTCAAGTTATAGGTCATAAGGGGCATATTTCACCTCATAAGGTTTCACCTATTTTGATTTATAGGCTACCATTACACCATCCTGTATAAAGACTCCTCCAAATTTATCCCTGAATGCATCTATGATCATTAAAAATTGACCATTAGGAAACCTTAGCACTGGTGTTAAAGTAAGCCTCCTTTTCAATTCCTAAAAATTTACTTCATAAATATCTAACCAAATAAAATTTTGATTATTTCATTATAGAGAGGTAATTATATTAGCTATCTTAGAAAAATTTTGAACAAATTTTATGTAATAACCCATTAATCCCATAAAATTTATTACCTCATAAAAATTATTAGGTGATGGCCACTCCATAATGGCCCTTATCTTTACCATATCTACTAAAATACCATCTGTATAAATATTTCACTTTCTTTTGAAAAAATGCACACTTAGATAATTTGAAGTACAACTTGTGTTTCTGCTAATGTTGTAAAACTAGTTCTAGATGTTGAAGATGTTCTTCTTCATCCTTATAATATATAATAATATCATCTAGAAATATCAAAAAAAAATGATCTAGATAATCTTTGAACACACTATTTATGATATTCATAAATTTTGTAGAAGCATTTATCAATCTAAATGGTAACACTATGAACTCATAGTGCCCATATCAAGTTCTAAATGTTATTTTAAGAATATCCTCATATTTTATCCTCATTTGATGATATCCTACCCTAAGATAAATCTTATAAAAGACTTTTCCCCCTCAAATTTTATCAAAAATATCATCTATATGAAGTAGTAGATAACTATTTTTCATAATTGCCTTATTCAACATTATGTAATGAATACAAAGTCGAAGAATACCATCCTTCTTCATGTCAAAAATAATTGGTACACCCATGATGACACACTTATCCTGATCAACTCTTTTGACAATAATTCTTGGATTTGAGCCTTCAATTCAACCAATTTAGTGGTTATCATCCTATACAATGCTTTAGATAATAGTTCAAATCTAGGTATTATATTGATAGAGAAATCAAAATCATGGAGACAATCTTGGAAATTTCTCTAGAAACACATCATGAAAATTCCTAAGGGATAATATTTAAGGGATGTTTCCTTCGATTCCTCCATTTCATTTTTCTTGATGATAAATTCTTGGCATCCTTTTTCTTCAGCCTTCTTAAGTTGCATTGCATAAATCTACCTAAACCTCAACTCCCTTTTTTCACTCTAAATTTATGTCTAATTTCCAAAATCACCTTGACACTCTACCTTATTAAGATAGCAATGAACCTTAGCTTTATGATTCACAAGCCAACTCACTCTTATGATCACATCATATGACCATAGTGGTGTTGTATAAAGATCCACTATTATTGTGAGTTTTGGCAACCTAATCTTAGCTTCAACTAAGCACTTGTCAAATTTGACCTTTGATTCATTCCCATATTGTAATGACCATATTTTTTCCACTACTCCAGCTTTTATAAATAGCTTTTTTAACATTTTAGGAGATATAAAATATTTTATAGCCCTTATATCTATCAAAATGGAAACTAGATGTTCAAACAAAATACCTAGCAATTCTATGGGTGAAGCTTATAATTAGGCTTATCTATTATCAATTGCCACATGAATACATTGATAAAACATTCCTTGGTGAGGATTAAAACATTTTTTTATTGAATTATCCTAGATACACTCATGAGAGTAATGATCAACTCCATAAATGAAGAAACCTCTAAGTGGTCACTTCTTGTCAGACTGTTGGTTTCCCTTGAAATTGCCTTTGAAACCATTATTTGGTTTCTTGTTACCTATACCACTATTGAATCTAGTATTCTGACTCTTGAACTAACTTTTGGTGTCTCCACCCCTCTGCTTCTAGTTTTTGTTTTTAATTTCTCCTTGAAACTTCCAAACTTTTTATTAAACTTATCTCTAACCTAAGTAAGAGATTTCAACTTATGTTCCTTCTTGACTACCTTCTCAAAGACTTGGTCCATTGTAGATGGTCCATGAATGTCCACCTCTCTACAAATCTATGGTTTTAATCCCATGATGAACTTCATAATTTTGAACCTTTCATTAGCCTAATACTGAGGTACATACTTCATAAGTTTAGTGAACTATTCTCAATACTCATTTACTAATAGGTCTCCTTGATTGAGAATTTGAAAATTTATAAGCTTTTGGTCAAAGTATAATTGTGGAAGCCATTTTGATCTAAATAATACCAAAAATTTATCCTATGTAGTGGTGGTCAAGTTAAAATTCATTTCTAACTTTTTGTTGGCCCACCACGTAACTACTTCACTAGCCAACTAGTAAGCTCCCCAAACTAATTTAGTGACCTTAAATTAGTTTTGAATCTTGAAATACTTCCCCATCTCAGTCAACCAAGATTTAGCTTCATATCCCATAATGGTTCCATAAAACTTAGGTGGATTCACCTTTTTCATATCTCTAGCCAATTTTATAGCTATATGTGCTCTCACATCTTGAGGTACTTCCTCATACCTTTGCTTTTGAGGTATTTCCTACTCAATAGGATGCTCTTTAGGCACATTCTAATGGGATTCCTCTTTATGTCCATGAATTTCCTATTCCATGACTACAATTTGGTCCTTAGTCTCATCATTATGGGAAATTTAAATGTAAAATGGGCCTCCTAAAAAACCCTAAAAAAATTGTTTTATTTTATTTTATAAATTATTTCAATAGAAATAAAAATAAATCACTTATGTACATGGGTTATGTAGGACCACATATTTATATGATGACTCATAAAAATATTTTTTCATTATATTTTCTATTTTTTTAAATAGTCCTTAAGCTTTTTTATCTTTCAAAATTCAAACTCAATTTTAAGTTTTTAAAAATTAAACATTATTTTCTTATGTGAAAATATGACTTTATATATATTTAACTCACATTTTATTAATATAATTTGTGTTTCTAAATAAATATCAATGTAAATAGTTATCTTTATAAATAATATTTATTAATATTGTCCTTGTAAAAAAATATTTATATCTATTGTCTATATAATAATAAAAATATTATATATCCATTATCCACATAATAATATTTGTTATCCTTGTAGATAATATTTATATCTATTATTTATATAAATAATAATCTTTTTTAATATGTACATACAAGTAAAATAATATCTATTTATTGATAGAAACATAAATAATTCATATTATTACATTTACATTTCTTTCAATAATTTAAAATATAAATAAATATAAAATAATTAATTATTAAATTAAAAAATATATCATATTTAGTGTGGCTCATTTTATAATACACCATATGTATATTAAAGTTAATAAAGAAGTATGGGCCTCACGATGTATAAAAACAAGGTGACTTGATATTAAAATTGTTGATACATTAAATTATGGAAATTAATCAACATGTACAATTCTAAATTTTCAAAAAAAAAAAAAAAAACTATTTCATATTATTCCAAGAGTAGTCCATTGATATGCACAAATAATTTAGGTTAGGTACTTTGTTAAATAATACATTATATTTTGTGAAAGATGGAATGATTTTATAATTTTCATTTCTCATTTTCACACATTTTCCTTGGCCTATTTACTATTTTATTTTTGATGTTTTGTTAAAGCCTTTTTAGAAAACATGTGGACCCATTGAATAAAAGTTATGATGGTTATGCATTCTATAATCTCCTCCACTCTCAAACATTTTATTGAGGATAATATGTGACATCGCAATGGAATAAATTATACAAACCTCAAATGTTCAAATAGAAGGAGTTATATTAAATCATAGTTTAGTAAATAATAAATAAACATGACACCATTTTATATTAAATCATAGTTTAGTAAATAATAAATAAATATGATATCATTTTCAACCCATAAGTTTATTTCTAAGATAATCATGTGGATCGAAAAGATAAGAAATTATTAATGTAGAGTATCATCTATGAGCAATGACTAAATCAATAAATTACCATTTTTCTATATTCATGTGTTTTATATAATATATGTAACATAACTATTAGCCACCATTTTTAAATTTCTATGAAGGTAATAAGGAATATATATTATATTGACAAAATTTCACATCAAAAAAATCTTTAAAATATTCAAAACATGATTTTCATTATATATATTTTTAAATTAGAAAAAATAAATTTTATAAATTAAAATCATTTTATTTAAATGATAATAATTTTATAAATTCTAGTGTAATATTTAAGGAAGACCCTCTCTAAATCATAGGGATCCTTGAAGATTTTCACTAAATAAAAATGGAATTGAAAAACAAAAAAATATTTTCACTTTATATTTAAAAAAAGATAGGATAAAATACGTAGGGTCATCTCAACAAAAGTGAGTTAATTTACAGAATTTGGTAAGTTTTATATAATAAAAATTGATTATATTTTTATTTTAAATGAGGTCACTCTAGGGGATGATGTCATATTTCAAATGAATTAGATTTTTTTCATATGTCATTATTCACATTTTTGGTATTCTCTTAAAAGTCCCATTTTATATTTAAATTTACCCTAATGCCATGGTTGCAAGAATCTGATCTAACCTTGTT
Organism: Torreya grandis; assembly: GCA_037957365.1. Lineage (NCBI taxonomy): Eukaryota > Viridiplantae > Streptophyta > Pinopsida > Cupressales > Taxaceae > Torreya > Torreya grandis. The sequence continues at coordinate 1,286,854 of JARHVA010000110.1, forward strand.
ACTTGCTCAATGATAAATTAGTTAGGATTAAATAGAGGTTTTTTGTTATTGACATCTGATGGACCCTCACTGGATACTTTAGATTGCACCATTTTCCATTATGGTAAATATAAGAATACACAAATGTTAGTGGATTCATTAAGTCCTAGAGTGTGAGGTGTAGTTATGATACCACATGTAACATCCCCACTCAAATTTACTAGAATAATGTAATATTTTTTTAAATTTAATTCCACATATTCTTTGATTAGATTTCACCATGCGAGTCTAATTAGTGGCCCAAGTATAACACCTTAAGTATGTTAACTATAAAATAAACATGTAGCATCTACCAGTTACTAATCACTATCAATCATATGAAACAAATAAGTAAAGTTTAACTAGATTTATTCTAGAAAGTACCTACATAAATTATAGCCATGGTTGGTATAATAATATAGTCACCATTATCAATATACAAATGAGTAAATAATTATATTTTATCAGGAATAATGTTTCAAAAATAATAAATACAATACAAGATACAAGGTTCTATGGAGCATGAGTTTCCCAACTCCAATATCTATGGTAATCTTAAATGTCATTTTTAAATAAGTACTATTGTGGGGAGGGAGAGCATCACTCAAGTGATTTTACACACCAACCATGAAACATCAATCCTACACACAATCCCCCATCAAGGAATAACCCTCCATTCATGGATGCGTAGAGAGTGATACTACGAGAATCCAAAGAGATAAGATAGTAATAGTGTGTTGTAAGATTTCTAACACATAATATGTACCATAAAGAAATGTGTTCTAACATGATATCCCACAAACATGTATTTCATACATATGAAATTACAATGTTTAACTAAAAATTACTTTGGCTAAAGTTTTATTGATCTCTAAGATTAGTCAAATTTATATACACCACTTGATCGGATTACCTTCATCTAACATTAGTGATGTTAAGTAAGCTAGTAAACTCTATCTTGCCACTTATTTAGTACTAGCAGTTTAAGATTTAGTTAAAATAAATATAACCAATAGATTCATACAATTTATTTCCTATTATCAACCATAAAACATGCTAAATACAACAATAATAAGAAATACATACATTTAGTTCTTGAAACGTATGTAATGAATCTAACCTATATTATTTATCACATAAAAATAAGCATAACAACTATAGTTTATATCAACTAAGTATAATATATATTTAGACTACATGTTTCTAATTTTTGTAAGTAGATTCAAATATAGTACATTCTATGATAAACATAAATACTTAGTCTATTATTTTTATGTACACATTACATGATTACAAATAGCCAATCATAATAATTTCAGAGATCAAATATCTCATAAACAATGTCTTAACTCTAATGAAACATAATATTTCATAGATATAATAGATTGTACATTTAGGATGATGCATGCATATAATCATAATGTCTTATCCCACAAGATTCTATGACTTAATTTAATAGTCAATAATAGTTATAGTTATAGGCACACATCCCAATGTATGAATATATGTTATATATGTGTATGAGTACCTAAGTCCTCATTTAAATATATTTCATATATTTATGTACCATATCAAATACATGTTTAATATGTACTACATAATATATTTGTTCATATATACAAATATTATTTTTTTATACTAACAATAATTTCTATTTATCTTATAGAACTTCATATGATTCTAACAAACCATTATAATTTAAATATTCATGAAATAACAATCAAGATATAACATAGGTCACTTATTCCAATATTAAAGTAACAATTCAAATATGATAAAATCCTTTCCAAATTAATTACCCTGTTTACCCCAAATTCAAGTGTTTAAATTACATATACATTATCCCAAATTGATGAAAAGGAGTACTTGAAAGAATCGACCATACAGACCTATATTCTACCTTTGTTATTTATTATAGGTTTATACTTATTCCAAAATTTTCATAAGTATCCATTAAATTGACATCTAATCTCAATTCATTGTGAACCGTATACAAAATAAACCTTTACACAGTTTATATATGTGTTTGAAAAATACAATCAACTCACATATATCATTACAAGTTTGACTCTATCGACTTCCTTGTATATGAAAACTCATATGCTTAAAGACTCCAAACATGCTACATGTATCATAATGGAACTTGATCCTATTATTCATTCAAATAATGAAATAAAAATCATATATATATATATATATATATATATATATTCTCACAATTTTATATATGTATGAATAGTATATGTATTTGTTACAATATATATGTATGAATAGTATATGTATTTGTTACACAAAACCATGAGAACACACACACACACACACACACACACACACACACACACACACACACACACACACACATATAATTTTGATAAATAAAGGTACAAAGTTCATATATATGTTAAACCTATATGAACTTCGATACTCATAATTTATATATAAATTAGTTCATTTATATAATCAACTAAGACCTCGTAATTATCAAATATACATAATTCTTGTGTATTATTTATTACATATGTTCAACATATACCTAACTGGGTACATATATTTAATATGGGTTTTCCAAAATAAAACTCAATTAATTTTTTATTAAATCCATCTTCCAAAGTCACATAGTTCTTTGGCTAGGGAATTTTTCCATCATATCAAAGTAAATCCATTTAACCCTAATGGATATACACATAAAATTTTTTTGCATTCATAAGGATTTAGAGGATATAGGTTTAGGGTTGTGGATAGTCGAGCCATCCACAGAGCTAAACCTATATCTATTTTAAAATGTTGTCATTTTCAAAAACCCTAAGAAACAAATGTATACATAAAACTCTTATGAGTTAAACAATAAAATAACATCACCAACTTTTTTATAGCTTCCAAATGAAACAAAAAAATGCCTTTTTCTCTGTGCTCTTCTTTCTTCTCTTCTATGTGTCATGTTTTTATCATGCCCTTCACCATCTCTCCTCTTATCCTTTCTCCATCATCCTTTTTTTTTCCTTCTTCATGCAATGCATGAAACTACTATCATAAAGCTCATAGTTTCCCCAAATTTCATCATACATAAAATCCATATTTTTTATGAAAAATATATCTAATTTGAGTTAATTCTATTTTGACACAACAAAGATAGCCTTAATTCTCTCAACCGCTCCAAAAAATTATTTAATCATTATTTTAATATTTTATTTCCTACATGTATCCTTTTGACTTACATGGATGAATATCAACTTAATAAAATTCCACAATTAATATAATTACCAATGAAAACTAACACTTCGAACATCACCATTGTTTATGCATTCAAATTATGACTAGGTTTAGTTCATAGATCTACTTGGATTAATAATATAATTTTGTTACTAAATTATAAAATAAAATCAACATCTTGACTTTAGATGAAAATATGACTAATGTAAGTCATTGGTATTCTTTTATTTCTAATAGTAAATTAAAAAACTACTATATCAAAATATAATGGTACTATAACAATGTAGTCATTGTTATTACTAAGTTATATAGACTATCCAATGTCTTTAGTTATCTTTTATATATTATGGCATTAATCCAAATAATTATATTTCCCAAATATTATAATGATAACCTGATGATGTTCTAAAACATTATAAAGACATTTTGGTTAATCTATAGATAGTAGTAAATGCATACTATTCATATAGATTTACTTTCTGGTAAAGCCTTACAGCTCATTAATACAATAATATGACATAATCATACAACAACATTATACACTCAATCTACATATAACAACCATAATGCAATCACACAAGATTAATCCCACATAAGCATTAAAATGAACTAAATCACAACTAACACATATAATTCATTATCTAAATACAAATAATATCAAAATTGTACTAAAGCTAACAACTCAAACATTGCATATTATCATAGCTATCTAATGTGGTGTGTGCATGGGTTCTAGTTGTTCCTTTTTCATCCCCCAACACCTCCTTCTATTCCACCCTCTCTGATGATGATATCCCTCTATCATGCTCTAGGGGATGAATCTCTCCTACATTTAACTCATGATAAGAAGGTAGTTAGCGTATAATATCATGATATATATCATAAAATATTGTTTTAACAAATAATCAACATGATCATAATGTAAATAATATATAATATAGTTAACTCATAACAATAAAATAGTGTAATAAAAATAACATACAACTATCTCATAATAGTATATAACTTACAATTTAATTAAATATTAATAAATAAATTTACCAACCATAATAATCCATGGATAATCAAGTAAATTAGCTTAGTGATAAATCATGATGTGATGATATCAATGTATAAAAGAGGGTAACTCCAACACAAATTTATTCTATAAATTAGTCTTAAACCAAGATAAACCTCAATGTGGTCCTCATCTTAAAGCTTCAACATTATGGTAGGATTTTTCATAAACTAGAGCACATAGTCCCAATAACAAAGTTATTCTTCTAAGATTTATTGAAATGATGGTATTCTTGAGGCACACCCCATATATTTAATTTATAAGGGGGGTCCATTAGCCAAAGCTGAAAGAACATATTTAGGGAAGCCTTCCATTGAATGTCAAACCTTGCTTGCTTAATTTCAATCTCTAAATTGTAAAATATTTTAATTCACTAATAAAATTGAACTCCTTATCTTAAGAACTTATAATAAATATTCACAAACTTTAATGAAATTATTTTTCACTACAATCTTCTATTGAACTTGTGTTGTTATGACAAAAAAATTAGATGTGATAACCAGTGCATGATTCATGCAATTATCCATTGATGGGAAACTAAATTAAAATTGACATGAAAACATATAAACATTACAATGTAAAAGATTCAATAGTTGAAATTGAAAGAATAAAAAATAAAATAAATTTTAAAAGTTTAAATACATTTAATTGAAAAATATGTAAGCATCAAATCAAAATTTCATTACTAATTCTACAACTAGTAGAAGTACATTGTTTGTAATGATCTTTATATTCAATATATGTAGAAATACCCTTAAGGTAGGGAAACACCATATAATACTCCTTTAGGAAGGAATAACTCCACAATGTCTCTTCGAGGGGACAACCTCCAATATCTTCTTACAATAGAAGACTCAATGCTTACTTGATATGTTTACCATGATATTCATCTCCTATATATATATATATATATACATCTATCTAACCCATGGATAGGTAACCTCCTAATCCAATGTAGGCCAACCATCACCCAATGTACAACTTACATAACTTACTCTATTATCCTAATATATTATACCCATATAGCTAGCTAAGTGGATGTGTGCCACATGTCGGCATCTCCATTAACTCATATATCATATCCCTAGGTACATAACATTCCTTCCCTCCTTAACATGTTTCATCCTTGAAACATAGGAAGAAACCAAATAATGAGTGTGCTTCAAATCATTGCACACTTGTCTCCAATCTCAATCATCTAGCCATCCATATGTGATCTTGGCAGGTGATAGCTCTCCAAGCTTATTTCTAAATTTTATTGTGCTTGTAATGATCTTGATATTCAATATATGCATAAATACCCTTAAGGTAGGGAAACACCATATAATACTCCTTTAGGAAGGAATAAGTCCACAATGTCTCTTCGAGGGGACAACCTCCAATATACTCTTACAATAGAAGACTCAATGCTTACTTGATATGTTTACCATGATATTCATCTCCTATATATATAAATCTATCTAACCCATGGATAGGTAACCTCCTAATCCAATGTAGGCCAACCATTACCCAATGTACTACTTCCATAAGTTACTCTATTATCCTAATATATTATACCCATATAACTAACTAAGGGGATGTGTGTGACATGTTGGCATCTCCATCAACTCATATATCATATCTCTAGGTACATAACATTGTTCCAATCTATAAAGTGATTAATATGAAACTATACATTATGAAAAAAGGAAACACATTGTGATACATATCACGAGAATTCATATTAAAATATTATCAAACATTTTTATTAATAAAATTAAACTAGTAAAGCATATGTAAATCAAAGTTATCAAAAATCCATTCAGGTAAATGGCAAACTTATATGATAGCTTAAATCAACAAGCAATCCCAAATATTTGACAAGTAAAGATATAATGTTGCATAATATTTAAAAGGATGGATTTTTACAAAAGTAAATAGGCACTGAATTTGAATAATTTTAAAAGAATTATTAGTACATGGTGGAAGTATTATTATTTTTACTTTTGGCTTTTAGTTTGTTCAATGTTATCATGCCACCCAATCATAACAACTTCTAAAATATGTATTTATAATTTCTGAATGTTTCACAAGTGACATAATATTGTCTATGTATTTTTGATCTATAATTAACTATGAATTGAATTGTAAATAATTTCCCAACTAAATCATTTCAAATTCTTGTGATGCCTACTTTCCCAAATTCTGGGGACTTCAAACTATATTTTATTTAATTGTTCTTAATATTTATAGAAAGGCCAAAATATTTTACTATTTTCCTTTGATTGACAATAAACCTTGAATAATCTTCATAGACTAGGCCAATAGAAAGCATTTCATCCTTCAAAAATAATATGGAGCTTAGTCAATATTGGGGGAGTACTTTTCCTTAAAGCATTTGGTAATATTTTTGAAGAGTGGATTCAAACTAATGCCTTTACCACTACCAAAATTTTAGTCAAAATATTCACATGAGACATATTAGAATGGTATAATCAACTCCCTTAAAATTCTATATGGTAATTCAAGGATTTTGTCAATCCTCTAGTTAAGGAATTTCTACATAATGATCTTTTTGAAAATTGTCTTAGCCATTTCATTAATGTTAAAAAATCCCTTTCTGAACCAGCTCATGATTTCATTAAATGATGGAAATATTTGGCTCACAAAGCTAATCTCAACATGATTGATAATAGCTTATTCAAACTATTCATAACTACCTTAAAACCTTCCCTTCAATACAAGGCTCAATCATTTTCTCCCCAAACTCTAAAATATGTTATTGATCAATATAAAAGATAATAATTTATTATGAAATAGTTTGAGATTAACATTAAAAACATCAAGGGATCTTTCCAAAAATCCATTAATGCAATTACTAGACATCCACCTCAAATGAAACTAGGAGTAGCCAAAATGGATAATCCCCAAGCTTCCCATGCACCCCTAACTATTCAACAAATGAAATAACTTTTAACACCTTCTAAACCATTCACTTATGCTAATAATCCACCTACATGGTATGATCCTAATAAAAAATTTTTAGTTTCATTCCGATGTCAATCATTCCCATGAAACATGTCATGGGCTTACCATTTTTTTTTAAAATTTTATGTTAAGAGATACATTTAATCATGACACTATGATCAAAATACATCATTATGACTATGTTAATGCCTCTCAAAAAACAATCTTCCAAGTCATCTTCTTGTAAAAATCCAAAACCTTTTTCTACCTCTAACCCACAACATTCAAAAAAAAATTTATGTGCAATTAATGTTGACAATGGCCAATATTATACCAATTCTCAATATGTCAATAAACCCACCCACAAAGATCCTATCACAAAGCCAAAGAAACCATCACTCAAAAAACAACTTCTCAAAAACACCACTACCACTACCATACCTTTTGACATAGATGAGGAAACACTTTCACAACCAGAACCTCAAGTTACCTCTCTTCCTACCAAAAATATTTTATCCTCCAAGCCTCGTGTTGGATATTTATCTTTTAAATCTCACTAGAATTTCTTAGAAGAACTCAAATCTATGCCTTGTAAAATAGACCTCATGGATTTAATTCATACATCTCCATATCACCACAAATTCTTAATGTAATAATTACAAGACATTGAAGAACCTCTTTCCTTTGAAGCGAAACAACCTCTTCAATATCCTACACCAAAAAAAGTACACAATATTAAAATTAATTTTCTTTCTTCCAAACGTTCCATATAATTCATTGAAGAAGATATGATCAATGATAAAATTATTTTCTTAGCTAATGACCCACCCCTTTTCATTAAAATCATAATTAATATCACCCTTATTCAAAAAGTCTTAGTATATGAAGGGTTAGGAATTAATGTTACATCCCTTTGGTTAATTCAACAACTTGGGTATACCAAATATCACATTAAGCAAACTCATCTCACATGTTGAGGATTTTATAAGATAAATAAAACAATAACTTGATTTCATTTGTCTCCCCCTCACTATTGGACCCAAGACCATACATACCAAGCTAATGGTTCTTGATTTACCATTACCCTACAATATAATCTTAGGTCACCCATCGACACATCGTATGAGGGATATTACCTCCTTAGGAAGTCAATGTATCAAAATTATCCATAATGTCAAATGTTATAAACATTAGGTTGATCCTAATTCATGGAGTATTCAACTACCCAACCCCAAACCTCAATATCAAATTCTAACTATTCCATGAATTAATAGTGCATCTATACCTAATTTCGTTAACATCAATCTAGATTTATAGGTCACTCTTACTGATTCTAATGATGATGAACCAAATGACTTACAAAATACTTGCAACACTACTAAGCTACATCATTATATTTTAGAGTGGATTCCTCCTTCTTTGTTACCATGTGATTGTACCATCCCTCTAGTCAATGAGATCAATGAACTTCATCCTCCATGTAATGCACATGAAGCTTCTTACATAGAATATGATCTCACATGTAATGAATATGGAGTGACCAAGTTATTTCAAGACCTTTTGACCATGTCACCTCAAAAATTTAGTGATATAGGTGTATCTCCTTCTAATGTTCCTCTAGAGACAAATCCATGTACTATTTCCCACACCTATGATGACAACTATATCATGGCTCAAGCTCAATCACAAGACTTGAATGTACAACACTATCAATAAACATTAGCCAAAATACATGAATTCAACTATGATTTCCATTATATTCATTTATCTCCCATTAATACTCCACTTCTATATACCCCTTGGGTAGTTGAAAAAATCTTACCTCTAAAAATTTTAGAAATTTTAGAACCATCTATACCTTCTAAATCAACAACCCAAATCTCATTCCTTCCAACAATCATATATAAACTACTAAGGATATCCACCTCCCTTCAACTGAATCTACATTTACAACATAACCTAATACACCTATTACTAATTTGATTGACTCCAATGAACCTCAACCAATAATTTCACCTACACCTAAAATTACTCTTGATGCTAAAGTAATAGATGATAGATACATTATGAATATCATCACCATGGTAATAAAATCATTGATATCGATGTAGACATGGAATACTATGGACCCTAACCCATGCTCCCTCATGATGAATCCATACTTAAGTTACTCCATGTTATAGAGCCTCAACTCCCATGACAACATCAGAAACTTAGAAACTTCAAATGAAAATCTCCTCATTTTAATAACTTCATTGATAGCATGGGCCCTAAAATAAATCCTACTTATTTTCTTACTAATACTACATGTCATTTATAAGATGGAAATGCTATGATTATTGAATAAACAACAAGAATAGAATATGGTACACCATCATGTCCTAGACCCATCACTATATTTAAAGAACTCACACCAATAAAACATGATAATTTTAGCATGTTATTCAATAAGTATTATGAAACCTTCAATTGGTCATATGAGTATATTACAAGTATCAACCCTTGAATCATTGTACATAACATCATCACCTATCTAGATGCAAAACCCATCTGACAAAAACAATGAAAATTTCCACCCAAAATTTCCACCTTACGTCATAAATAAATTATCAAAATTTTAGATGTCAAGTTTATTAAACCTATTGACTATTCTGAATGGTATCAAAAAGTGTTCCCATTCATAAAAAAGTCACAATGGTCATTCATTTATATATCAAATTTTGTAATCTTAACCTCACATGCTCAAAAGATAATTTCCCATTACCTTCAATAGATGCCATCATAGATTCCATTGTTGGATATGAAATGTTGTCACTTATGGATGATTTTTAGGCTATAATCAAATCCACATAGCCCTTGAAGGCCAACACAAAATAATATTTACTATGGAATAGAGCACCCATTACTTAGTCAAAATGCCTTTCAGCCTAAAAAATGTTGGAGCCACTTATCAATGTGCCACGACTCATATTTTCCATGATCTTATACACAATATTATGGAAACCTATGTTGATGACCTCATTGACAAAACTAAGATCCACATAACACATCTCACTAATTTAGTTATAATTTTTTATTGATTGATCAAATATAAAGTTAGAATTATCCCTTACAAGTGTGTCTTTGACATCACATCTGGTAAACTTACAGGGTTCCAAGTCTCTATTCATGGTATTGATGTTGATCCTACAAAAATCAATGTTATAGTTAACACGCCCATTCTTTGTTCCATTCCTAACATTCATACTTACCTTAGCAAACTTGGGGCAAACCGACGGTTCATCCCAAAAATGGATAACTATATATACTATATTAATTCCCTTCTAAAAAAAGGTAATGCTATAGAATGGATTGATCCATGTCATAAATATTTTGATAACATGAACGGATATTTTCTTCAGCTTCCCACCCTTAGACCACCTTCCAATGACCATCCTTTAATTTTATAAACCTATTTTACTCCCATATCAGTTGGGGCAATAATTTCCCAACAAGGTGATACCATAAGAGAATACACTATTTATTATATTAGTTGATGCCTCATTGACTAAAAAAAATGTTATACTAAATTAGAATGTGGTTGCCTTGCTATTTACTTTGTAGCTAAAAATTTCCATCACTATATCTTTAATCAAACCACTTATGTCATTGTCCACTTTGATCCATTTCTTCTCCAAAGCATTTCTACTTGGAGATAGAATTAGCAAATGGATGATCCTTTTGATGGAATTTGACCTTTGAATTGTCACACAAAAAATTGTCAAAGGGCAAGTCATCACTGACTAACTTGCAACAACACCTATACCTGATACAAATCACCTTCAAGATAATTTCCCTGATAATAACATTCTTTATATTAAAGGTCTTAACCAAGCTCTCTCCCTTAAAGATTATTTCTATAATTTCACTATTGATTTAGAGGTAAATAATGAAGAAGATACCAATATCATTCCTGATACTAATAAATCCAATGTAGTTATCAAATATTTTCCTAAAGTTACCATTGATTTACATGAAGACACCTAGTCCCTCCACTTTGATGGTGTTAAATTCCTTCAAGGAGTTGGGGCAGGTTGTATTCTAACCAACCCTAATGGTAATATCACCCCTCTAGAATTTCAGTTAACCTTTGATGTCACTAGTAATATGATTGAATATGAAGCTCTCATCTTAGACATGAAAGCATCACTCAACTTAGATATTTCATATCTACATGCTTTGGGTGACTCCAAACTTATCTAATGCCAGGTTAATGGTGATTATCAGTGTAAAAGTGAAAATATAGTTACTTATCATCAATTAGCAACCACAATTGCCAAAGAGTTTGTCTCTTTTACCATTGATCCAATTCCAAGAGATCATAATTCTATAGTTGATTCTTTTGCCTCTTCACCATATCTCTTTCATCCTCATCATGCACTTAATGATTCCAATTTTCTTATTCAAATAAGAAAATCACCATATTTTATCCAACCAAAATATTCACTTATCTATCATATTAAGGCTATCACTATTAGACAAATCCCATGTTACAAATACATTATTTAATTCCTTGAAAATCAAACTTATCCTATAGACATAGATTCATGTGAAAATACTAGAATATGTAAATAAGCCTTTAAATATGTCTTCTAATATAACACCTTTTATTTATGTAATATAGAAGGTATCATTATCCATGGTGTGATGCAATAAGAGGTTCTTCCTCTCTTTGAATAATCACATGGGGAAATTTGTGGCGACCACTATAGTAGACATACTACAACATACAAATGCTTATGTATGGGATACTTTTTGCCTACTTTAGAGAAGGATGCTATTGATTTTTCTAAAACATGTAATCCTTGCCAAATTTATAATGATTTAATCCATTCACCACTAGTTGAGCTCTAAATAGTGGAGTCTCCTTGGCCATTCTTCATGTGGGGATTAGATCTTATTGGTAAATTACCTCCGTCACAAGATGGTCATAATTTTATCATTACTGCTACTAAATATTTTATTAAATGGATATAATTCATGCCTCTTATTAATGTCGCAAGAATCACTATTTATAAATTTTTCCTTAACCAAATCATTTGTTGCTTTGGAGTTCTCCATACTTTCATTCCTGATAATGGTGAAAACTTCAAACATAACATGAGACAATTATGTGCTAAGTTAAAAAATTCTCAAAATTGTTTTACAACATTCCATCCACAATAAAATAGCCAAGTTGAGGGCACTAAAAAAATTCTAAACAAAATCCTAAAAAATACCATCTGAGAAACCCTCACTAATTTACATGTCCACTTATATCTCGCACTTTGGGCATATCATACTAGTATATGTACTACCACTGGGGTAATACCATTCTCACTAGTATATGGTTATGAATTTGTCTTACCATTAGAATTCAAAATCCCATATTTACATATATATCTTTATGGTATCATTCTCAATGAAGAATTATGTGAAGCTCACATTCATGCCCTATACCTTTTTGATAAATAACATCTAGCTTCAATTCAACATAACCATCAATACAAGGCTCACATCACCAAACAACATAATAAAAAGGTCAAAGTCTACACTTTTTAATGCTTGTGATCTAGTCTTAAAATTAGACTAAACCCATGATAAATAAGGAAAATATGCCTAAAAATGCTGGGGCTCCTATTTAGTACTGTCTACAAACTAATGAAGGCCATGTTTTTAAATAACCCAGTAATGTTCAAATTTTTTTAAAAATATTTTGGTTAAATATTTCTCTTATTATCATACTTTTACATATTGTTCTACTAGGACTTCTTGTAGGACTTCTCCAAATATCTCACCCTCTATAGGCATATATCTTATAAACAAATATTAGTTCCTTCCTTTGGTCCTTTGGGTTTCTTTAATTCATGAGTTGCATTGTAATATAATGGATAGGACCTAATTTTCCTCATGAATACCCTTTTCTCTCATACATCGATCTATCATACTTTTTCTCTTTTAAATCACAAGTTTGTTATTTTCCATAGCATTTTTACACTTGGGTTTTTATTTTGTGATTTATAGTGTAAAACCATGGATAAAACTAGGCTCTCCTCATAAATTCAATTGTTATAATATGTCACAACATATTACATGCACTTGGGCTCTTCTTTTATGAGTTGTAGTGTGAGACCATGGATTAGACCAATCTCTCCTCACAAATACCATTTTTTCATTTTTATACCCTCCTGGGTTTCTCTTTTATGAGTTGCATTGTAAGATGATGGATAGTTCTAAGATATCCTCATAAAAATTAACATATTATTTCAAACATCTTTACCAAACTGAGTGTTCTTTTTCTAGGTTATCTATAAATGGTTATAAGTTTGTGATCCCATATTTTCAGCCTCAAATTTTGTTTTTTTTGTGGATCAAACTTGTACAAAAAACTATGTTAGATTATTTTCATACATTATTACAATAAGGAATCATACTTACATGTCACTGTATCCCATTTACATTGTCATAGTTTTTGTGATTTGAAGTAATTTAAATTTTTGCATGTTTATTTTCCCCATTGATTTCCTTTCCTTTAATTCACTTTGGATAAAACAAATTCAAATTCAAGATAGAACTTTTATTCAATATTAATAAATAAGACTCTTAGAAAACATGCTCTTTAAGTCATCTGTATTAGCTACCAAGTCCCAAGTCTTCAAATGATAGTCATTTTTAGCACCCATATTTGGTTCTTCAAATCCATATATGGGAGGAATAGAAAAAACCATCAAATGTTAAAATTCAAATTATTTAAAACAAAAGGAAATGATCAAAATGAAATATAAAATCTAAAAGTCATCATCAAAATAAAATACATGATTTATAACACATCTCCTATCTACAATCGAAGCTCAAACTCCACCATCAACCTCATACTAGAGCCGAGGTCCATTGGGGTGTGGTAGGCCAGTAGATTAGGATAAGAGAATTCAAAAATATATAGTACTACCTAATTTATAATATAAGTGCTCAATATTCCCAATAGATAGATGGCTCTATAAGGGGTCCTGAGGAACATGGAGTACATTGTGGGAAGATAGGTCCATTTTTATTTTTCATGTATATAACCTTCATGGGATGATATCCACATTTTATTTGATGACCTAAGATTTGTGTGACTAGGAGAAGTTATTCAAAGTTCCTAATGTTTAAATTATTCTTATTTTGACAAACCTAATTTTAGTGTCTTGACTTAGATAAAGAGTTTATCTACCTTGATTTACCCTTCAATTACCCCACCACTCATTTCATTTCACCCTTGACATGAAATTTTGATTAAAATTTTATCAGGGTGCCTGGGATTTACCGAAAGAAATTCATTGCTTAATATGGTATCAACATCTTTTGAAAGTTCACAAAACTTTCTTTAAAATGTATATCTAATTTTTTGGTTCTCATGGTTATATATACGATCTTTGAAATAGAACTTAAATTCTATTTCATTATACATGTGATCTCCAGTAAATCTAAACAATGTATTAGTATCATAAACACCTAATTATTCATGAATGACAAGAATATTGAACTAGGGGCTTAAAGTGGTTGTTGCATATCTTTCAAGCCATTGATCCTAAGTTAACTTTTCCCATTGATCATATGGTACATCAACTGGTTTGTCATGAAATCTACTTGTAAGTAGATTGGTACTCAGATGGATATAGACTTCTCCATAAAAAATTGCCTTTGCTCTGATCAGCTGGAACTATGCAAGTGACAATTATCCTCCAAGTATCCTAATATTTCTATGATCCATATCACTGAATCTAGTCCAACTTCTTCCATCAGCATCAGGAAAGTTCCTATACGCATTAACTAAGAAATATTTTGACAAAATATTTTTAATAGCAAGCCCAGGAAGTTCTTTGACCTAGGTCTCTGTAGGGATAAGAATCCATTCTTTCTTTTCTTGCTGAGTAAGATTTTTTGGAACAATATCATAATCAAAATTATCAGATCCTTCATCACCTTGAAACATCAAAACATGATTAGTATAAAACTTATGAGAATACCATTTTGATCCTTCTCTAGAAATCAAATCAGCTAAACAATTAGCAGTTTCTTTCTTGTATTGAACATCAAAATAAAAGTTAGAAAACCATATTGCCCATCTAGTCATTATTTGGTTTCTAACTTGTTGGGTGTGGGGGTTTCTAATGATAGATTCAAACTATAATAGATTTGTCCTTAAGAGGAATTTATTTGGTAGAAAAAAGATCCTTAGTTTGAACATGCATAGTTTGGATACTAATAGTTCTTTTTTAGTGGAGTGGTAATTCTTTTGAGTTAGGTTCTATATTCCACTACAATAATAGCAAACTTCTCTACCATCTTTAGTTTTCTCCAGAAGTAGTTTGCCATATGCTTCATCTGAAGCATCTATTTCCAAAATCATTAAACCTTATCCTAGAAGTTTGAGATTTGGTAGTCCTTTAATGTTTTCCTTGATTCTTTTGATTACTTGTGTCATTTTAGTAGTCCATGGGCTTGAGTCTTTTCTTAAGCTTTTATGTAGTATTTCCCTATCTTTGGCCTAATCTTTATAGAATGGAGAGCAGTAATTCAGAGATTCAAGGAATCTCTGTAATTGGGTTTTGTATTTTTTTTCATCTAGGAATCTTTCTAAAGACTAAAAAATATGGGGTTGTAATGTAATCTTATTTTGACATATTTAACCTAATAAATTCAATCTTTGTTTTGCATATCTCCATTTTATTATCACTTAAAACCAACCCATTCTAGTTACAAATATCAAAAAATTCTTTCAAATGTATAAGATGACTATTTAAATCTTTTGAAAGAACTAATATATCATCAATATAGACAACAAAATGCTTAGCATGGCCAAATATTCCATCTATCTTTTTTTGAAATTTAGAGGGAGCATTTTTCAAGCTGAAAGGCATAACCTTCCACTCATAATGCCTATCTAAGACTGGTAAGACAAATGCAATTTTATAAGTATCTTTAGGTTCTACTACAATTTTCCAAAATCCACTTTTCAAATCAAACTTAGAAAAAACACAACATTCCTTCAGCTTGTTGATAAGAATAGTCTTGTTAGGAATTATATGTTTGACAGGTATAAGCCAATCATTGAGCTTCTTATAATTTATTACCAGTCTCATTTTACCTCTTTTTTGTTTTGAGTGTTTATTCACATAGAATTTAGGAGAAGCCCATTCACTATGGCTTTTCTGTATCAAATCCTTCTGCATTAATTGTTTGATCTCTTCTTCTCCCATTTTAACTTGAGAAGGGGAAAAAAGGATAGTGTTAGATTTGATACCTCGAGTATGATCAATGCCAAGTTTTAGATCAAGAGAAATAGTATATTTACACTTATCCCAAAACCTTCTGAGATCATTATCAAAAAATCCTTTGATCTTTGTTATGACAGTATTTAGGATATCTTTTCTCTTTTCAAAATCTTGTACTGTCCTATAAATCTTCATCTACAATTTTCTATCTTCTTCTTCATGGGGTCTTGTGGAAATTCTTACAGTTGCATGGGTCTTTCTAGGAATTTGGTGTTTATTACCAAATAATCTTAAAGACAAGTATTTGCTGTGAATAATATAATGCATAAATTGATTTAGGAAGTTCATTCCTAAAATAATATCTATCGACATCTTATCAAACATCCATAATATTACATATGCCTTAATGCCATTTTCTTCGGTAGTACCCTAGGAGCAACTTTGTCTATAGTAGTCCTTGACCCATTGATAGCAACAAAATCTAATGAAGCATCTTACCCTAGGTACTCTAGGATAGCTCCATGCTTGGCAATACTCATATTTTCTCTAGTATCGATTAAATAATCTCAGGTCAAAAATCCATTGTTTGAATCAATGATGGTTACTGAGATAATGATTTCTTTTTGTTCTTCGACATAGAAACATCCTTGGGAATATTCATTGTCATTCTAATTCCATGTGCAGCCCATGTTTTTTAAATGTTATCCTCTATTTTCATCCATGCCATTACAATAATATTATGTTATTACTATTACTGTATTTAATTGTTTTTATATATTAAATAAATATTATCCATTTATTTTAAAAATATAATATTATATTAAATTATTACTAAATTTTAAATATAATTAGTATATATATTTTAAAAAATAATATTTATTGATATATTTTATAGAAATTTATTTAATATATATATATTATATTATATTAATAAAAGATATAAATATTATATTATTAATTTAATATTATAATATAAATAAATTTATAAAAACACACTTACCTTATAAATAATTATATAAATTTTATAATTATTTAAAAATATTAAATTTATTTTACATTCAAATTTATTTATTTAAATTCTTTAAACTATTATTATTTATTACGTATTATAATATTAATGAATATAAATATTATATCATATTATAATAACATAAATTTATATATCTATTATTATATTTAAATATATAATAACTATTTTAAATTATATATATTATTAAATTATAAAGACATTAAGCATAGCCTCTAAACGATTAACTTAAACTCAATATTTTAATGAATTTATTCATTACTTTAAATTCTTAAAACTATTACATAGAATGATTTAAAACCAAAATAATAATAATAATCATCATTGTATAAACTTTAGTTTGATGATTATATACATGTTAACTTCATTTCTATTATGAAAAGTAATTAAAAAATATATTCATCTTTTTTAAAATATCAAGTGGGTTGTAGTCCAACAGTGAATATGATGGTGAAAAAGTATTGTCTAGCCATCCACCAAGGTATAAATTCTAGGAGATATAAAAAAGATGAAACCAAGATTGTGCTTTGAATGAATTTGGCAGAATGGATACCCCTCGATCCTTGATACTAAACTGAAGAAACATTTTATACACCTAATTCATGTAAATGTAGAGTTTCAATCATATTCATATTCATAATAATAATCTAGTTAAAAATAAATTTTAACTAAAAAGATAAAAAGTTTGCTAATAAGGAAAGGGATCACAATTCTTTCCTGATGATAAATCATGGGTGGTGATTCGAAATACACTAGTTAAGTAAATTGCACATAATTATCGCCTAAAAATCTTTTAACATTTTTATGGACTATGGAAACATCAAAGTCCTTAAAGGGATTACTATTCTCCTTCTTATGATTTTTATTGAAAAAAATTTAATGTTTTATCTTTTTAATATTTATGTACTATTTATTTTCTCTGTTCTCTACTTTTTTCCACTATCATTTTTCTTTTTACATATATATATATATATATATATATATATATATATATATATGATTTCATATATTTTATTTGTATTTATAGAATTATTTTTTTTCAAATATTATGCTAGTTTTATATATATTTTTAATATGTTAGTTGTAAATTAATTAAAATTGAAAAAGTTTTTTATTTTTTTATTGTCAATTATTAATTAATTAAAAGCAAACACACTCACACCCTTACAACTCTCTAACCCTTTAGATCTCACTATAAGAACAACTTATTGGCATAATTAAATAATATTATCAATTTTGTTTAAGGAGTGGGAGAAATATAATGTAAATTTTGAAATAAAGGAGTCAACATGAAAAATAAATATAATGTAAATAATGATATAATGGATGTCGACATAAAAAATATTGTAATTTAAATGCTTAATTTTTATACAAGGTACTAATTAGTCATAAAATTATAGTATTCTAGGATACTTGGGTGTTTGTTGATCATTAGTTAAGATCAAGTTTTTATTGGCACATTTCCTTTATGTTTCTTGTTGCCTCCCATACTTTTCTCATTCATTTCCTCTCTTTCCTCTTTCTATTTCTAATCCAAATTTTGAATCTAATATTTTAGCTAAATTAGACAATTAGTCTCGACCCCTATCTGTGAATGTGAATCCAAGCATCTCATAGCATACAACTTCTTATCTCTTCTAATTTCTATTCATTTCCAATAATATATATTCTTTTTTATTTACTCTATTATTTAGAGGGGCTTAGGAGTATTCATTGCTAATAAGATCAAGATAAGCTATCAAGACCCCATTCTTCCATTGGCTTAGCTATGAAATGAAGCATGTCATTATCATGACCATGACGAGAGGGGGTTGGAGGGTACTATAGATATAGATTGGGCCTATCTATATCTATATGGTTGCCTTGGCCTATTATTTGTATATGGGACCAACACACCTAAAGACAAACACTTTAATATATAGGGCTAGTTTCCCCTTAGTCTAACTCATCCACCTCTAAGCTGAGCTAAGCTAGGTCAAGTTTATATCAAGTCAAGATCGGCCATATATAGACTATTATCACGTATGTAATAAATGTTTATAACACACTTGTGGTAAGACATTCAATTTTCAAGTAAGGGTTTGGAAGTATTTGCAATAGTCAAAGACCTAGAAAATGATTAGTTTATGATACAAGGCCTAAAATTGAATATGAGTGGCATTAAAATTACTTTAAGATTATAGATTTGGGTTCCTCCTGAAAAGTTATGCATTTTCAAAAAAATGGAATGCAATTTTGAGTATGTATGTGAAATTTATGGCTTTTAAGAATTACATGAGATCTCAAAATGACTCCCTACACTTAAGACATGGATTATCAAAATAAAGCAATGCTTGCATTTGTTTAGGCCATTTAGTGTCATAAAAATGTGTGATGTTGCTGATTTTAGTTGCAAGAACAAATTAATAGTCTATATTATGAATCGTCAATTATTGGATGGGTGAGAAAGATGTTTTGTCTTCTATTTATGACCCTTGGGCTTCTAGATTTGAGTTGATGGATTGTTCTTGTGTATATATGAAACGATAAAAGGTAATGAAAGGAATATAATTATAATTGAGTTTTGGAAGAAGGGATGGATGCAAATCTATTTGGGTGTAATAGTGTAGCTCAAATGTGATGTCCCTCCATCAAATGGTTGGTGTTAAACTTACGTGGGTGCAGAAGTGCAACTCAAATGTGAAGTTCTTTCCTCAACGAGGCATATATTTTCATTTTTTCTTAATAGTTATTCTTTAAATGTGTTCTTTGTGTATGTTTTGGAGTTCGTACATGGTAAGGAAAGTGAAATTGATCAAATTGCAAAGCATGTATTGATGTTTTAACATGTGAAAATTTAATAAAGATTCATGAAGACCTTAAAAAGGAAATAAACCTATAATTATAGAGTGAGATAGTGTTAAGAGGTGGATATGTTTTACTCTTATGTAGTTTTCCAAAATTAGATTTCTCAATATTAGTCTTGTGTCCCATTTCATTTTTTTTCTTGTGTGTGTTCTTTCTTTGTTTCCACATTTAGTTTCGTTTCAAGTATGCAACATTTACAATTCACGTATTGTTCACATTTATTGACTATTTTAAATAAATTACATGTGAAAATAATAAGATAATCAATCAATGAATACTTAGGAGTTTAATAGGATTTATATTAATGAATTATGTGTGGAATATCTACCAAATTATAGATCAGATTGGTATGAAATCCAATGCACTCATAATCCGATCCATGTAAATTACAAATCAAATTGGTATTAGAGCAATTAATATTTGAATGTGGTGGGTGTTATGATTTTACCATTGTGTATATGTATTCTCATTACTTGGATAAAATATTCTAGTAGAGATGGTGTCTTGATTCTTTGATAGCAAGGTGCATTCCATTGCTAATATTATTGTTGCTAGAAAATAGATGGTAGAAGACATTGTGGGTGTTGTGATGTGAACGTATTTACCTATAGTATTTTATGGAAAGGAATCATAAGGTATGTTAAAATGTGAATGCAGCAATTCAAAAAGTTTAAGCATTCCACTTGGTGAATACTCTTAGATAGAAATAAATGGTAAGAGTTTCACCAAAAAAGTTTAGAGTGAGACATGTTCAACATGGATTTGAGCATAGTTTTCTTATTAAGCACAAGGTATGGTTGTACTTGAGCAAAGAAAGAATCCAAGGTAGAACTAATAATTTGACAAAAGAATGTTTTTATATTGGACATGCATCATTTTTATGGAGAAATATTTAGTTATGAATTTTGAAAGCTTACATTTATTTGAGCCTTCGAAGCTAGAGGAAGAATAAGAAGGTTATTGGTTACATTCCATTGAATATCCTTGATCTTAATGGCCAAGAGGAATTAGGAAATATGTTATATTTAGATGAAAGAAAGATCATAAATAAGGTGAGCATATAAGAACTAGAAATTTGGGCTGGAAATATAATTTCCATACGAATATAATGGGTATTCAAAGAAGGTGGAAGGAATTTTCTCACCACATGAGTTTCTATGTTTTTTAGATTGAAATCCTTAAAAATAGGGATTTGATTAGAGATGGGAACCTAATAGTATAGTAAATATAATGAGTGAATTATAACTCATTAAAGTGCATAGAATGTAGTCAAGTGCATAAATATTCTATTTTGAGGACTATACAACTAAGTTGGATAAATTTAGTAATCTCCCTCTCTTGTTGAAGAATAAATTTCATCGCTAAATAATGCAAATAACATTACAAGTATATTATGATTTTGAGATTGGTTTCCTTATAATCTTAAAGAGTGAAATAAGCTTATACACTACAAAACATAATAGAGATGAGGAAGAATTCATACACCAAAGAGTGCAACGAGCATGCAAGTGTATGATACATTGAGAAGTTGGTGTTCTTATAACCCCCAAGAAGGGAATATGCTTTTAAGCTGAAAAACATGGTAAAGATATCAAAAAATATTTACTCATTTACATAGTTCTTATTGATTTTGGGGACTAAAATCCTCTAATTGTGGAAACATGATCCAAATTTTAGATCTAACATGGTATATATTTTAGGTAATTAGTTCCACTATTTTGAACTATGTAATAAAAGTTTGTAACACACTTTTGGTAAGATAATCCAATATAAAACATGGCTTTAAAAGTATCTATGACATTCAAAGTCTTATAAAATGACTATGTTATAATAGAATACCTAAAATAGCATATGGGTGGCATTAAAATTACATATTTAGGTTCCTATTAAAAAGTTATACAAGTTCAAAAAATGTTGTAGATGATCTCAAGTATGTATACAAAAATTATATCCTTTTGAATTTGTGATAAGATGACAAGGATGATATTTTTTCTATCTAATACTAAAGTAGCGGTGGAAAATAAGAAACAAAAAACACAAAATAAATAAGAACAAAGTAAGAAACTTGACATTATTCTGCTAAAAAAATGTAGTGAAATCTAAATAGAATAATACCCCAAACATGAGTAGGTAGGAAACTTATCCAAAAGACCATAAAGGATAACCATTCCATACAATCATCAACAAAAAAATATATCATGAAGGAAACTTAAACAAATAGGAAATATATAACACTAGATCAACACCACTAATTTGGTCA
Source organism: Torreya grandis (assembly GCA_037957365.1). NCBI lineage: Eukaryota > Viridiplantae > Streptophyta > Pinopsida > Cupressales > Taxaceae > Torreya > Torreya grandis. The sequence goes on from JARHVA010000110.1 coordinate 1,309,494, forward strand.
ACGAAACCCTATGTAAGGGAGTTATTGAGCATCAAAGAGAAGGTATAAGGCTTAGAAGAAAGTAAATTGATAAAAGAATCTAAATTTATAGCAATGGTACAATCATAATGAAAAATTGGGAAATACTACTATATGCTTGGAGACAAAGTGTGGAAAATGATAGAAGTTGGGCAAAAATAACTACACATGCTAAAGAAAAACACATCACAAACAATCATAAGGAAATAAAAAGTGTATAACACATGTCAAATGACCATGTAAAAAATAAAAGAGATGCAAACATTGATATTAAAAATAGAGCTAAGGAGAACAAATAAAAATTCAACTTGAGGAGGCTAAAACATGGGCAATGGTAGTCAATAAACCATCAAAAAAACAAAGGGAACTAATAACAAAAAGGTAAGAATATGATTGATGGAATAAATCAAGATAAATATTACCATCATAATTGTTGAGTAATATATTATGGAGAAAATGAAGTCACCAATAACCTGGTAAGATAAATTCTTAAGGATAAACTATTATGAAAAGCACAAAAATGTCAAGCTTGAAAGCTAGGAAAGGCAAGGAAAGGATGAAGAGATACAAATATTTGAGTTATAATAAAATGCAAAGATGATAAGATTAAAAAAATATAAGAAATAGGTGGCTATAGAAAGGATCACACCTCTATTTGGATGAGGATATGAAACCAGTTAAATAGGATGAGCATAATAGAAAATGGAAAAAAAATAGGCACAATTAAGTAAGAGGTAAAATGGGCATGGCTAAAAAAGAGAAAGGTGTGCAATAAGTTCCATATGACACATGAAAAATAGGGAGATAGTGCCCACTAAGATCACTTAACATTGATAAGTTAGATTTGTAAAGGCTACCCTTGGAATAGATGTCCCAATTTAACGTCCATAGATGAAATAAAAACATAATTATCCTTATAGAGACACATGAACATGATGGATGAAAAACCCATATTTTTTAGGATACACAAAAGCATCTATCTATAATGAAGTAATTGAAAATGGGATGGGACATGGAAGGGAAATGATACTCATAAAATAAAGATAAGGTAGATTTATAAAAATAATGAAAAAGACCCACACAATCAATTTTTGGACTCAAATCATCAAAAATGAAATAAAGATCAGACTAACAACATGCTATTATGTAGTGAAACCATCAAAAGTATACAATAAAATGAGTCTAAATTATGAATAGCTATATGTAGTCTTAGGGAAGGACATCTCAGCTTACAATAAAACTGGAGAGGTAATGCTAATGATATATTTCAACACCAAAGCCACAAAATATCAAGATAATACCATAAGTGATAACGATGACACAAATGCCAACCTATTATGGCTAGAATAAGAGGAAGACAACAAGTGGGAAAGGTGATTATAGTATAGGAAAAATAATGTAACATACTTGGGGATTAATGATAACATGACCAAATTTAGGAGGTGCACTTATGCGATCTATTATTTCAATTAATTTGGATTAATGCAATATAAATAAAGTAAAATTACAAAAATTTAAATTATGTAAAATATAGAAATAATACCCTGATGTGAATTTATAAATGGTGTATTTATATTGTACTTAGATATTTGAATTGACAAAGCAAGAGGGAAAATGTGTACATAGCTTATTTCTATATTTTTTCCTCCTAACATAATACCTAATTATGAAAATTTATTGTGTATGCTTCCTCAATGCTCATATTAGAAAAAACTAACACAAATATTCCATGGACACTATCATTGAAACTATGAAACCTATAATGACTTGTATTATCTTGGATCTATAGGCAGTGTCCTTATAGATTGTATGGATTTGTAACTCATCATAACCATGTGCATGTACTTGTAAATACTTATTATGTGTATGCTTGCCTTCAATTATGTGAATTCATATCTATTTCCCCTCTCATTCTATCCAAACCCTAGTTTTGATTTCAAACACAAGATGACCCTTGAAAAATGGGTTAATATATTAGGTTGGACAACCCTAACCACTCCCCACTGAGTGACTAAGCATTGCCTATGTTCTAATACTATTAAGATGGATCAAACCACATGTATTTCTCCTAGATAGGTGTGTGTGTGTGTGCACACCATCATAATCAATCTATAATTCAATACAACATTTAAACATTGACACTCGACACCATGGGGATTTGACATGTATGTGTATTCAAACTTGGCTCTAGGATTTATTATTTGATGGGTTTTAAAATATATATGTTTTTATGATAATGTCTTATGAGAGTGTTATTTTATTTCTCAAGGTGCTAGTAGTGATGAAGTGAAGATAACCTTATGATTGATTTTTATTTATAGTTAAATCTTTGATATTTATCACCATGACTAACCTATAAAACATGTCTAGGCTGACCTAATGGAGACTTCACTATTTGAAAAATAGTCATTGAGTGTTCTTGGACACTACCGATAGAGTTAGACACCTAAGATTAATATAACTATCTAGTTGTTTCTAGTATTATATTAGGAGTGAGAATCCATGATATAAGATATGAAGATGGATTGTTTAAGATTCTTGAAGGTTATTACATAGACTAGGTTGATCCTAAATAAGTGTATTTGGTGAATAGGCATGGCCAAAAAAATATGTGGTTAAATATATAGATGGAAACTATGCACAAGAGTCAAATATGTGTGTAATGTCAAAGTATGCCAAAGTGTCTTATACCAAATTTAGGTATCTAAACCTAAAATAGGAAAATTTTGATAGATTATATCATCTTCTCCCAAGATTTATCTTAGATGATTAAAAAGATATAAATTGGTGAATTTTTTATTGATCTCAAATATGATCACAACTTGATATACTTATAAATTAACATGAAATGATCCAAACAATAGTACAAACAAAACTAAGAAAAACAAGATCAGTAAAACTAAGACAACCAAAACAACCAAAAGGGAAAAAAAGGGTAAAGGAAACATAATGATGACACAATAAAATCATGGAATTTTTAGAACAACAATGAAAGTTAGCCTATAAGGAGTATATTAAAAATAATACAAGTCACATGGGAGACAAATCAATAGTTTAAAACTAATGGACATATTCTAATAAACACATAACAAGTGTAAAAGATCTAAACCTAAGAAGGAGAGAAAAGACATATTTTTAGTGAATGTTTGGTTTGACAAAGAATTTAAGGTAATAAAGAACAATTTTAAATAACTAGGAAAAATCCAATAATATATATGGGTTACATGATAATTGTTTAAAATGGGGAATCAACATCTTGAAATCTCATATAAGAGAAATCTTCAATAATATTGCTCAATAATATTTATGCATGAAGTGGAACACTAGCCTAGTCAAACATAGAGAGGTCAACAACCCATCAAACTACATAACTATTATGATCAATCCCCTCATGGAAAAAGTGTTGGGAAGAATGGTTGAATTCAAAATCAATGATTGGGATAAAATATAAGGAATGAGAGAATAAGGTCAAGCAATCTTTGAATGAAATCACTCATCAATAGATCATTGCATCACCCTTAGACATTTAATTGAGAAAGCAAGGGGAAACAAAATATAATAATACTTATGCAGCTTTATTGATTTTAAGAAATCACTTGACACAGTTCCTAGAGACAAGTGATGAGATCAATAATTGACCATGATTAACCTTTCAAAATTCATTTATAGACTTCTTATGAAAGAAAATATTGCATATATATTTGGTGTTTTGAATTAGGACTATATATTTTGGAATAAAATAATATCATTTACACTTATTTCTATTTTTGGATTTATCACTAATTTTGAAATTGTATATTTTAAGGAAACCTTAGGTAAAAAAGTATCCATAGCAACTAGATGAGTTACTCACAATAGCTAGGAAAAATTACTCATGATAATTAAAAAATACTACCTGTATAAACTAGGAAAGTTACTCGTAGCCTTTGGGAAAGTTACCCATAGAAATTGGGTGATCTCCTTGTAGCAATTAGATTAGCTACTTATAGAAACTAGGTCAGCAACCTGTAGCAACTGACAAAGCTACCAGTATCAATGACGAGAGTATTATAATCCACATGTAGTAACTAGGCATCACCCATAGTTATATGTACCTAGGGATATTATATATTAATATATTTGGTTTGATGGATATATTTACATGTGACACACATCCCGTTAGTTATTTTTATGGGTTAAATATATTAAAAAAAATGAGTAACTTATGGAATTAGTAAATTGGGTAATGAGTCACCCTACATTAAGGTTAGGAATCTACCCATCCATTAAATTAGTAATATAGGTCTTAATAAATGATATTAATATCAATATAAAATATATCAAGGCTTGAGTTTTCTAGTTGTATAAGGATATTGGAGATGTCCCCCTCAAAGTAGAATTGTGGAGTTACTCATTCCTTAAGGAGTTTTGTATGGTGTTGCCTTACCATAAGGATATTATTCTATTTATTAATATATTTTTTATTTGGCCATATTTTTCTACTAATAAATCTTGTGTTATGTTTATATACATTATATTATGTATGATTCAATTATTGAAAGTGTATATCTTAACAAGTGGTATCAAAGCTTCAATTTGGGTAATTATGTGGGTGAAACCCTAATTTTGGATAATCACTTATATATTGAAATCAATTATGAATTTTTATACAAATTTGTTTCTAGAGTTGGAGATTAATTATAAGATGCCACAATATAAAACTTAAGGTTTGATGATCATTTTAAAACTAGTTATTTCTATTTTAGTGTTTTTAAAAATTCGTCATACTAGACATAATTTTAGGAATTATTATGCAATTGTTTGGGGGTTATCTAATTAGTTTTAAATGAATTATTTCTACTAAGGGTTTCTCTTAAATTTGGTATTGACTAAAATTTCAAGAATTTTATTGTATTTTTTACTAAAGTTTGGTAATCATTCATGATATTTAAACTAAACATTTAGGGTTTTGTGATCAGTTAGGATTGATTTATTGAGATATTAGGGTTTCTTCATTAACCCTAATTTGTGTGGTTTTTACAATAACCCTATATTTTAAGGTGGGAAATCATTCACAAACTAGATTAAGGCCATCCTTGTTAATCAAACTACTTTGAAAGCAGTATGGAAATTTATCAAGGAGAACATTGTGGTATACCTTAGAAGATTGTAATAGATAATTCTTGTAATTTATTCTCAAATAAACTCATTGGTTTTTTCTATGGGTGCAAAATTTATTTGTCACATTCTTCATGTTATTACCCCAAGGTAATATAAAATATGAATCATGTAACAAGATCATCATTACTATCATTCATAATATGATAGATTAAAATCATAGGAGTACAATACATTTTAGGCTAATCACATCACTCCTAAAATGGATATTGTCATGTATCCATTAAAATTTTTGTATGAAATGGATGCTAAAAAATCAATTTCTATGGAATTACCTATGTTGGAGTTAAAATGAGCCATAGAAGATGATGATTTCAATAAATATCGATATAATAGGTTTATGCACTTAAGTAAGTTATGATAATAAAGGATCAAAATCATTTACTATATCACTAAACATTAGACTAAAGTGAATAACTATTTGAAAAAAGAGTTTAGAAGAGAGATTTGCAAATTGAATATCTAGTTCCTCTTTGGGATAAGAGAAGATAATTTAAAGGTATCAATGGCAAGTTTCACTCTTTGTAGATGGGTCTTTTCAAGATTTCTCATTTATATGGTACTATTAGTAGAGGTTCCTGGAAATACTCTAGAACATGCTAATTACAAGGATAGCTTGTGCAGTGGAGAGTAAAATATGATGCATAAGAGACTAAAGTATTACATACCATTTAAAATATATAAATATGCACCTAAAGAGCAAGAATAACTCAATTTCCATAAGAAGGAAAAACATAATTAGCATAACATTTGATAAATATCTTAAATTAAAACAAATTACTCACTATGCATTAGCCATATATAAAATAAGATTAGGAAAAACCATAATAGAACGATTCTATTAAACTCTATCAATGCATCAAAACCATATTTTATTATAGAGAAGGGTTATATATAGTCTTTTACAATTTGCTTTCTCTTCACATTCTAGCATTTCAAAATGCAAAAGGAAAGACTCTTTACATTTTTTAATTATCCAATTAGGCATACAAGGTTGAATACATACAACACTTATAAAAGTGACAAAATCATATACTTCACAAATGTGTCCTTTTATTATACTTTGAAATTTTACCATGCTCTATTCTTCATCCAACACTTTTTCTGACATAAATATTTATCTCATCCTAAGACAAAATTAAAACCTGATTATTATTGCTACAATAAAGGAGGAGTTTGACTAGATGATCATGGAGTTTGTTGTGTTTGGCCATAAATAGACCCACTAGATTTTGATTCACCCAATGATAAAGGTGGTTGTTGATACTATGCCTTGGTATACAAATTCCTCTATTATATGATTTATCATAGCTATTGTAAAGGAATGAATTGAGGTTCATCTATTATCTAGGTAATAACCAAATCAACTTGAGATAGATCCTAGTTGAGTATTTTCCAATTTGTGACCACTTTGCATACCATAGCAATCATAATATGTAGTGGTACCTAGATCATCATCATGTTTTTTATATTATCATCTTATATAATTGTGATTATTGCTTTAGAATTAGATAAATTGAGTTGAATATCTAAGATAAGCTCATACAATATTTCTACTTCCCTTTAGGCTTAGATGGTTGCAAAAATGTTGCACATTATTTCATTATACAATACTTACAGCTTATATATAGCATCATCCCTAGAATCTAATAGTTGTTTGAGTGTGTTTCTCATCTTTTCTGTAGTTACCATTTGATCTTCCAATATGGCTTTAAATATATCTATAATGGTTAATTTAGGTTTTGTAGTAGCCAAGGATTGATTAAGATGTTATTGTAGAGATGAATTATAAATATGGTTACATCAAGCATTAGTTAGGAAAAAGACTATAAATGCATAAAAATATAACAATCTAGGATAACCTATTCAACAGGGTGTGCAAATGATAATTAAGAACTAAATGAAATAAAGCAAACATACATTACCTTCCCAAGAGCATCCCACCATTCATATGCAACTCAAAACATGTTTTCCCCCTTGATTTGGTGCTCAAGTCTTCAACAATGGTGTAAGGCAAGCTCTTCCACCATCTCAAGAACACCAATTATAATTTGGGCACATGATATGAAATCACTAATATTCCTATCAATGAATCTATCATATTTCAAATAAATCATAATAATCAACACAAAGAAATGTTGTGGAGATAATCCTTCATAATAAGTTTACACAAATTAAGCTTAAAAATTTGAGTGAGAGGCCTCCTATTTATATATTTTCCAAATTGATCAGGATCAATCACGACCATCCATATCAAGTTCAAGATGTTTGGCCATGAATTAATCCAATTATGTAAATAAAATCCACTAATATCCTCATAATGATTTTGGAGGAAGAGGCATGGAAAGCCATAATCTTGATATTTGTTGCATTTATGGCTTATGGATGCAACCTCAAAAATGATTTCACTTGATGATGAGTTAATAAAAATCAATTTATAAAAAATAAATACTCAATAACTTCCATGGGATTCTTACTTAAGCTCATAATTTAGTTTAATTTGCCTAAGATTAATCAATCTTAATGCAATTCTTTGGAAATTGGTGCATAATTAATCAAACTAGTCATAAAGTCATATTACGGCGTCATAATTTGATAGTAAAAGAATTATAAGGTAATGTTAGTTATGTATATATCATCATCCCATTTAGGATATTATCAACACAAAATAACATATACACATATCATGTGCTTTTGAATTAGAAGAAAAGAGTGATCTAGAGCACCAAAATGTCTTTTCTTTATTTTGACTCTAAATGATTTGATCAAAGTTAATAATCACATAAAATGAATTACCCCATTTAGGGATACATTAGCCTAAATTATCTCTTATATACGATAAGCTCAAACCATTTAGCATGTTTTAGTGATTTTGGCCCAAATTGTGTGTTTTCACAATTTTTGAGTAAGATTGATAATTTCAACACAAATGGTGTTAGGAATTGGATGTCTACATTCTACCTCATTTGAGAAGGCATAATGATATATTCAAAAAAGCAATGTCTTTTCAAAGAAAAGAGTTTTCAAGAAGAAATTGGAAGAAAATGATGCATGATGCCCCCTTGAGAAGATATACAGGGATGAAAGAAAAGGATGGACTCTCAAAAAGAGAGAAAGTGAGATTAACTTATGGAATAAATTAAATATATATGAGCTAATTGTTACATGTGTTTATTCCATCAATGATCAAAATATAATTAGAATATAATGGGCCCCAAGAATAGGGGGAATGGAAAGGAGACAATCCAAAAATAGAAGCGACACACTTTGAACACACCCAAAGATAGGGTGTAAACTACATGCTTCAAGACTGATCAATCCTAAGATAAGTTGCACACTAAAATATTGTCAGAATGAGGGAAAAAGTATACAAATCTTGGAATTAGAATAAAAAGATAACATTGTCTCCAAAGAGAGGAAATAATAGCGTGCTCCATTAGAATGAATATGATCATGTGATAAATAATTTTGCTCAAGCAGGGCTGATTTTGATCATTGATAAAGAATGGTTTGCCCATGTGGGCCTAACCTAGATTTGTGATTGGTTTAAATATTGTGCCCCTGTAGGGAAAATTGGTAAGTAATATCTCAAAGATATAACCCAATACATAGATTAAAGATGGGAGGGCACAAATATAGATATAATGGTATAATGGCTATAAAATCCATAAAAAACTAGACATATGAGGATGCACAAAGCGATGAAGAGATAAAAATAAGAATGAATATGGTCGAGCTGACTTGAGATACATCATGTATCCAAACACTACCGATATAGTCTAGATGGACCTCAAGATAATGTAGTTCACCTAGAAGTGGGAGAGAATGGAATGAGGGATGAAGAAAATTGTCATGTGTTTGATTGGACTCATGATGTACGCTGAGAGATACACATATTATATATATTTAGGTGAAAAATAATACATTGGTACCTAGTTTCATTGGTGTTCTTGAGAGTTATTCATCGGAGACACATCAGCTTTGAGACTTGAGTCCAAAACACATAATTATTGATATAAAAAAAATGAAATTAGGCATAATAAGTATGAGGAACTTATAATTACATGGAATTTTAATCATGCTAAGTTAGTTCAAATGTGAATACCTATAACTAAGGATAATTATAAAAACTACCAATACCAGAGTTATAACTATTTATATTTAAATAAAGACAAGTGAAAACAAAAAAAAGAGAACATAAATGAACCCAATTTAAAATCAAGATATGAACACTCATGATTCAAATAGGAACAAGAATGTTTAAAAACAAAGCAATAAAAACTTAATAACATGAGATAAAGATATGAATAATCAAGATCCATGTGGCCCATCAAGATGTTTTTGAAAAAACAAAATAAGAGAACAAGACCAAACATCAAAACATAAGATCAAGAAGAAAAAAGAAAAAATAGCCAAAGGAAAGAAAGAAAGAAATGAAGAGACAAGAAAGAACTAAAAAACACCAATAAAAATCAAATAAACACACATAAATGAAAAAAATGTTAGTGCGGTTTAAAAATAATTATTCAATCACATGTAGTAGAGGCATTACTTTCTAAAACAATGTAATAAGAAAAAGGACACAAAGTTACCTCCAAGTGATAGGAAAAAAATAAAAGAAATGGGGGAAGAGAATAAAAGGAAGGGGGTGGCTGAGCTGACTCAAGATGTACAAGACATGTGGATGTTATTGACGTATTTCCATAGATGCATGGACCAACATGAACTTCAGATCAAATGTAGTTCTCCTAGGAATTGGGATATAAGAAAAATTGATGACTAGAAAACTTGATTAATGTTGTAGAATAAAAGGGAAGATGGGAATGGCCTTGCCAAAACAACAAGCCAGTAGGATAAATAAGAAAGGTCTTGAAAAATGGCAAGAGCGTGGGACAATTACTTGCAAAATGGTAAATGTGTGGAAATCAGAATATACATAAATGTAAGATAATGGTTTTGGTATTATGTGGGTCATTTTCTAATATTTTTGGTGTTTTTTGGGATAAAATATGTAAAAGAGGAATAAAATAATCAAGGAAATGCTCTTCCAATCATCAAAGTCCCAATAAAAGCTAAGATAGTTGTAACAACACATGCTCACAAATTGACAAGATTGAGGATCCTGATAAGGCAACAATGCTTACCAAATAATAGTAAAAAGAATAGAATAATGTGCAGTATGAGAGATTTCTAAATAACCATATAATAGGTAAAAACCATATGTTATGGTATCTATGTTCACTTGTTTGTAGAAGAAGCTAGTTGGTCTTATTTGTAGAAATGGCATTGAATGTGTTCATAATGCCTATGAGTCATAATCAGGATCATAACTGGTCAACAGATGAAAGTGTTCTAGTTATAGTGGCCCAAGATATGAAAAGAATATGATTCTCAAAGAGAAAAATCTAGAATTAATGGGTTCCAAAAGAGGATGATACAAAATGAATATGGTCTAGGGTGGGATAAAATGTGTTTAGAGTACTAACAGTCTAAAGCTTTCACTATCTAGAGTTGTGAAAATAATAGGGTTCATGAAAGAATAATCTAATGTAGGTCAAAACAAAAAATATGGTGCATGAGAGGATGGTCCAGGATATAAGGGTATAATAAAATTACTTCAGCAAAATTTACCCTAAAGTAAAGGGTCTTGTAGACAATGGTTCAAATTTGTTAAGCATAAAACCTCTTAAGATACACAATGTTCATGGACTCTAGAATTTTGTCACCATTTGGAGTATCCAATCAATATTCCCCTGCTATATAGTTTGCCATGATAACATATGGTCTCAACCAATTAGGTTAGAACTTACCTTTTCTTCTTGTGTTCAACATTTGTGTTCTTTTGGTTCTCTTTCAAGACCAAATCACTAATATCAAACTCCCAAGGGATAATGTGCTTATTATAGCTTCTCAAAAATCTATTTTGATAATCTTATAAGTTTTCTAGCGAAACCAAATGTTTACCATCAAGAAGTTTTAATTATTACAACCTTGAGACTCTATATTAATCGTCATCTTCAATATGCTCCAAAGAAACTTGCAATGAAGGCATCTCAATCTCAATCAAGATAATATCTTTTGTGCCATAAATAAGGGAGTACAAAATGGCTCCTATAGGGGTTTGATGATTGGTTCGATAAGCCCAAAGGGTAACAAATATTTACAAGTGCCAATTACATCTAGTGTCATTGACAATCTTCATTAAAATGGCTACAATGGTCTTGTTTGATGCCTTGACTAATTTGTTGCCTTATAGGTTATATGGTGTGGATTTCTTGTGCTTGATTTTACATTTTTTACAAATGTATTTAATGTCTCTATTTACAAAGGATCTACCATTATCAAATATAAATGTGTTGGGATGTCATATCAAAAAATGATATGGTAATGATTGAATTTGTCTATCTACTTCTCTAGAATGTAACTGAGAGGAATTGACTCAATCCACTTATTAAAGTACTCAGTGGCTGTCAAAATATGTTTCTAGCCATCTAAAGATGTGGGATTTATTTTCCTAATGAGATCAAGGCCCCAAGTAGAGAAAAACCATGGTGTTATGATCAATTGTAATAGTAAGGAAGGTTTGTGTATCAAATTTACATGTTGTTGACAAGGAACACACTTCCTCACATAATTATAAGCATCTATCTTAATTTTTGGCCAATAATAGACTATTCTAAGGATATTTTTATCTAAGACTATACAATTGGTGTGGGGCCCATACATTGCTTCATGAACCTCCTTAAGATCTATCTTAGATTCTCCCAAAGATAGATAATGAAGTAGCATTCATCATATCCTTTGCAATAAAACATGTTTCCAAGGAGGGTATAACAGGCTAGATGATGAAGGAATAGTTTTTATTGATTATTGGATAGTTCAAGTGGAAAAACATGATCATAGAAGTAATTATAATAGTTTTAATACCAAGGTAGTTCAGATGGGGGATTGGGACTAGAAATTTCACATACCCTTTCTAAATTTGGCATAATATGTGTAGGTTGTAGAAGATTCTCAATTAGAAACTGATACTATTTAGTACTATCATCAATCGGTATCATAGACCCAATTATTGACATTGCATTGATATATATGTTACTAGCCCTTGGTACTTGTTCAAACTATATAGATTTAAAATGAACCTTGAGATTATCAATAATGAGCTTGTAAGGTACAAGCTTATCATCCCTAGTTTCATACTAATTAGTGGTTTGATTAATGATAAATTTGGAATCAACATAGACCATTAAGTGTTGAATATCCCACTATATGGTAATATGAATTCCTATAATCAATGCCTCATACTTGACCATATTATTGGTATAATTAAAATTTATGTGGAACACTTTGGGTATCAAATCCACTTTTAAAGTAATTAACAATATGTTGGCTCTAGAGCCTGTAAAAGTGAAAGAGCCATCAAAATATAATTTCCACTATTCATGTTCATGCTGCACTTCTTCCACTATCATGATAGAGTCATCTAGAAATTTGAATCTAAGTGGTTGAGTGTATATAATAGGGGTCTCTATAAGCTGATCAGAAATAACCTACCCTTTGATAGCTTTCTAATTATGATGCTCAACATCAAATTCACTTTAATAACATGACCCATTTAGCCATATGTCTTATGAGAGCTGCTTTATAGAATAAAAATTAGAGAGGATCCATCTTAGTGATGATGATTATTTTATTGTTAAACATATAATTTTACAACTTTTGAGAATCAAAGACCATTTCTAAACATGCCTTTTCAATAGGCATATAGTCATGTTCATAAGCCACCAACATGCGGATTAAATAATAAACTACATGTTCTTTACCTTGATCATCATGTTAGGCTAAAAGTGCCTCTAGTGTATGCTCAATTGTTGATATGTAAAGAAGTAGTTGTATAGGTGTTGGTAATCTTAAAATTGGTGGGTTGGCCAAATGTGCTTTGAGATTCATAAATAAAAATTGATAGTCTTCATCCCATTGAAATGTGACCCCTTTATTTAAGAATGATTAAATCAATGGCACTTATTTACCAATTAAGAAATGAACCTGTGGATTGACTGGATCTTTCCTTATAGGCTTCAAAGTTTTTTAAGATTTGAAGGTGGAGGCATTTCAATAATATCCTTGACCTTAGGAGGGTTGACTTTGATCCCTGTTTACAAAATAATGAACCTTAACAATTTCCCTAAAGTGAGTCCAAAGACACACTTTTAGGATTCAAGTGGACTTGATATTCATGAATCCTCTTAAATATTCTTCATAGAATGTCAAGATGTATAGCACGTGTTCTTGATTTTTCTAGTATGTCATCAACATAATCCTCAATAATATTATATATCATGGCATGTTGATATGTGGCTCTAAAATTCTTCAAGACAAATGGCATGATTTTGTAACAAAATGTTCCCCATGGAGTGGTGAATGTAGTCTTGTGTTGATCTTATTGGGATATATTGATCTTATTGTATCCAAAAAATCCATCCATGAGGAACATCATCTTATATCTAGTAGGAGAATTGATAATCATGTAAATGTTGGGTATAGTAAACTCATCTTTAGTGCATGCTTTATTGATATCTCTAAAATATGTACAAACACAGACCTTGTGGATTATTGTTGATTGGAACTATGTTTGATATCCATTTGAAATATTCCAGTGGCCTAATGAAGCCTAATCCTAATAATTTCTCCAATTTAGCTTTTACCAAAAGGGTGATGTGTGGATGCATCTCTCTCATTTATATTTAATTAGCTTGGCATCTAGATGAACAACAAAGTGATGCACTACCAAGTGAGAGTTTAAGCCTAGCATGTCTGAATATTCCCATGTAAAAATATCAGTGAAAGCCATCAAAATGGATATAATGTATTCAAATTCTAATTCAGTACGGGAAGTTCCAATATAAACAATTTTGGGACCATAATATATTCCCAGATTCACTTCAATAATGTTCTCTATAATAAGTGTAGATCCATTTTAAAGAATAGTAGGCAAGGTGTGATCATGATCATCTTTTTCTACTACATTTTATTATTTTTCCTCCCAAATCTCTAGATAATGTGATGAATCTTAATCTACCATCTCAAGTAATGGCCAAACATCAAAATTCTCTATAAACTCAAGAGCAAGACACTCAAACATTTGTTGTTTTTCTAAAGAAACGCTTGTCCTAGATATAGAGCTAAGACTTGATGGATACTATGCATCCTTTAGGGATAAGAAAACTTTCCCATCCAAGAACACCTAAAATAGGTTTTCACTCAAGGGATTATCTTTATCTTTACTTTTTCCCTAATCAAGGAGCACCTCAAAGAGTTTTTCACATGAAGATCTTGATGTTTTATCATTTTTATGTCCAAGAAATTTTGTTTGCTCTCCAAAGTAGGTAGAATAATCCAATGAAAAATACAAGAATTGTTTGTGATCACCAATGGGTAATCCATCTCTTAGGACCATGTATTCTAGAATTTATTCTACATTCTAAAACTCATCAAGGCATATGAATAAATTTTGTTTGTCCTAATCAATGAGTTTAGGATGGTAAAGATAGGTAATAATGAGTTATTAAGGTCATAATAGAATTTTAATCAAATAAATATGAGTCAACGAGCTCATTGAAAAGGCTATAATGGATGCTATGTCACTAGTAAGAGTCTTATCGCTAGTAGATTCAGAATAATCATTATCAAAAGTCATCAAGTCACCCTTAGGAAATATAAATATGAGACCATGATTTAAATTAGGTACTTCAACTCATAAGGGTTCTATGATTCCTTGGGCTCATGGGCCAAGGCCTCTTCCTGTATAATCAAAATTATCCATGATCTAATTAGGGATAGGATATTTTAGATTAAAAAATCAATCAATAATTTCATCTGAATATAACCAGTCTCCTTTAGTGAAAGCCTTTCGATCCTATTTTAGCAAAGTAGTAGGTACAAATATCATAGGTGGTTTGCATTATTCTTTATTCTATTTCCAAATCAAGTTAGGTCTGTTAGGGATTTCATAAGGTTTGGATTTACCAAATGTTTTATGAGACTTCAATAACTTATAAACATGAAAGGCATCATTAAGATGGTACGTGGAAATGCCCACATCTTCAATAACCTATTTTGTAAGATTTATAAGAAATGGATCAAATGAAATAGATGCAAGGTCACTAGAGTTGATATAATTGGATGGAGGTGGATGTGAAACTATTTATTTCTTCCTCTTTGAAATGAATTTAGAACTTGGATAATAGTTATAATTATGGAACTTAGTGTCAAGGTGTTTGTAATATTGATAGGGCTATTGATTGGCATGAATAGTAACCTTGATCCCATTATGGCGAAACTTAAGGCACTGATGTAAGGTGGATGGAATGGCTTGTACTTCATGGATCTAAGGATAACTAAGAAATATGTTATAAGTTATATCAATGTCCATAATATGTAATAAAGTGTGGTGGGAAAATACCCAATAATGATCGGTAAATAAATGGTACCAAAAAAATCCCTCCCAGCATTGTTGAAAGTATTTATGGTGATCATATTTGGTTGAATGTCCTTCATAGTACAGCCCAACATCTATCTTAATTTTAGGGATATTATGTTTAGAACCAAACCATTATTTATAATAACCCACTTGATATTATGTTTTTCAATGATTAGCTCAATATACAATTGGTTTTTATGGCTTAGACATAGGGTGTACATGTATTTTTCATCAAACGTAGCTATCAAAATGAAGAAAAATATCCCACTAGTGTTGGTAACTATTTATGATTTATATCTTTGGGAATAGTTGATTCTTGTAAAAGGTTACTTAAAATAGTTATATGGACTTCATATGTACATAATAAATCCAAAATGGAAATTAGCACAGGGGTTTTGCTCAGTTAGTCTGATAGACAATAATGTTTCTTAACATTAAGACAAGACTATTTGGCCTTGGCTAGAACAATGTTTGGCTTTGAATCCAAAAGCATAATTTTTGTTAGGAATAAATCATAAATTAATATACAACAATTTCACAAAATTTGTAATAACAAAAGCTATGAATAGAGATACATAAAGAATAGAAATAAAAATGCACAACAAGAATACATGATTTAAGGTGATTCACCCAATGTGGGCTACATCCACCAATAAACACTTGCTAAAATCTTATTACAATCCAAGAAGAGTACAATCACTGTCAGATTAATCTTATCATAATTAAAATGAAAAAATATTATTTGTATCTATGCTCAACAAACTCTCTTGAATTCACACCTAAATTCACACACTCTATTCACCTCCTTAAAATTAGTTATTTTGATGTATTACCTACTATTTGTCCATATTTAATACATCAATATGTAACTAACATAGCAATTTTACAAAACAATGGGTGTCAAAACCATGGGCCAAGACAACCCATAATGGTTCCCCATTAATCATGGGTGATGACACCACACATATACAAGTATAGATAAACCATGTATCTATACTCCTGGAAAAAGGGGGTCTATAAAATTTGAAATACAATAAGAGTGTATAGTACATTTTAATGTACAATATTTGAAATACATTGTAATGTGGAAATAAGTTCCATAACATAACAACGTTCATGTTGGGTTTAGTGGAAGAAGAGGGCAAAGGTCCTTGAAGGGTAACTCATGAGTGTCTAGTTGTGATTGCACAATATAGAGGTGGTAATGAGCCATTATAACTAGAAGACGTAGGTGAAGGGACTTGGAGGGTGACTCATGGGTGTCAGGTTGTATTGGAGTAATATCACATTGATGAGGATCCATTATAATTAGAGGAAGGATGTTATATAGAAATAGTAACCCATGCAAATAGAGTTGTAATAAAATTTCATGGACTCAACATGGCATTACTAGAGGGAGAGGGTGTTAACCCTATAATAATGGGTCCTACACTGAAATGAGTATGAGAAGGTTCATGGGATTTAATATTCACATTGGAAATATGGGATTTAAAAATGCATCCCATAGTGTTTTTATAGTTGTAAGGCATGTTGTCATAACCCAAGTTGTTATCATGGGTATTATGATCATGTTGATTATGATTTTGACCCTAATGTTAGTTCTAATTCTATTATTGATTCTACCCTTGGTTTTGATTATTCATTAGTGGTTGTTGATTATGTCAAGGAAATGGATCTTGATAGATTCTCATATCTTAATTAATGCCTTGTTAAGCCATCTTAATCTCAACTTCACCACAAAATATTTAATAAAGTGCCACAATTGGATGCAATGATAAGCATTTTGACCAAAAACATGATGGAAGTTTCACCATTCATTTTCCTTGTGCCAATATGACCTTGGTTTATCTTGAGGAAATGGCCTCGATATCGGGCATATAATTAGGTTAGCTACTATGAGCTTTTAAAACATTGTCCCGATAGATTCTCTTAATTTGTTGAAGACTCTAAATTGATTATGAAATGTCCTTTGTGGAGGTTGTATTTTCAAATTGACTAGTGGATTAGGGGGAGCTAATTGTATGTTTGGAGCCAACGGGGCCTATACCATTTGTACATGTCTTATTTCAGTCACATTGTTCCCTACCATATTTTTATTCTTATTAAACCCATTAGGTTTCTCTTGCAAAACCATTTGAACCAGTCACTGTGTTTGATTTTATGTTTTTCCCTATGTAAAAATCTTGAAAGGCCCTTGGAAATAAGAGCCTTCTCAATCTACACCCCTTTGTCTATAATTTCATCAAATGAATTAGTACAAGAAAGCCATAGATTTTACATGACCTCAAGATATAAGTTTTATGAAAAAATGTCTACCAACTATTTATCTAGAAAATTATGTTGAAAGTAACTAGTTAATGCATTCCACCCTATAGATATGCTAAGAAGCTTTCTCTATCAAGATGTTTGGCTATGCACAAGTCAACAATGATCAATTCATGTTCAATGTTGTATGAGAAATTATTGATGAAATTTTTGGATAAGTTGTTCTAATCCAAAATTGAGCCCTTGGGTAACTTAAGCAACCAATCTAGATCTTATACCATTAAACTTTGTGGAAACAAATAAAGCAGATAAATGCTACTACAATCAACCCCTTGGTATAACAAAAATAATGCTTGAGTGTGTTCACAAGGTCACCTTTTCATTTATATTTGTTAAACTTAGGTACCTCAAAATGAAACAGAAAGGGCATTTGGAAAATAGACAAATAAAATGGATATGGAAATATCTCATCAAATTTAAACTTTTTGATTTTGTTTCTAGTGTCTAGACATGACATTATCTCCTTTATAAAATTCCACTCTTGCATGTTTGGTACATTCGTGGGTAGAACATAATTATATTGGGGTGTTATGTGTCCCTATTTCTTTTGGGGTGGTATGTGCCCCTATTATTTCATGGATTTGTTAGGTATATACACCCTAAAACCCATAATTATGTTTTGGTTAACTCATTGAGTCGAGTAGGTGATCCACTAATTCCTTGTAATCTGTTGCCTTGAATTATATGTGTTTTATTGATTTTAGTGAGTTTGTGGTCTATTTACCAATGTACATGTTGGTTGAGATGAACTAACCAGACTATTTTATACAATGTATTAAATGCGTATTGAATGTTTTGGTCTTTGTCTTTATAAAGGAACAAAGGGTTCTTGATGATTGAAAAATATATGCTCCGTGTCTAGTAAAACATGTTGCAGAACCTCTTGTGATTTAGGTTGTTTTATTGAGACATTTTGATCCATCATCATTATGTTCTCAACTAAACTTTGAATTGGTTTAACCACATTCCCTTG
Source organism: Torreya grandis (assembly GCA_037957365.1). Lineage (NCBI taxonomy): Eukaryota > Viridiplantae > Streptophyta > Pinopsida > Cupressales > Taxaceae > Torreya > Torreya grandis. The sequence goes on from JARHVA010000110.1 coordinate 1,328,447, forward strand.
TTCCTTATAAGTGCCATTATGGATTTTAGTAATAACTAAAGAATCTTTCAAGTCTATGATAAGTTGGTCTACATATTGTTGACTTATCTTCTTAATCTTGTTAACAAGATCTTGATCATTAGAGTTCGACTTTATAATTATTTACTTTCTTTTGTTATAAGAAGGTATGTTTATTTTATCAAGGTTTGTGAAGGATTATTCTTTTTTTTCCTTCTCTAACCAAAGTATGTAATTGATCCATAGGAAAGTACGAGGGTAGTCTAGCACTAACCTTATAATGGATTCATCTTTGTCCTCTTGGTGTTGATATTATAAGAACTCTTCCTTAGATCCCATGGTTATGGGAATGTATTTAAAGACCACAGAATTATCTTAACAATCATAAAAGTAGTCCTCCTCATAGCTAGGGTTGTAAGAGACCCCACTATAAGTGTACCTTTGAGTCAAGTCCAAAAGAGTTGTTCTCTACATTTGTAAAGATTAAGAAATGTTTAAACAAGTTATGTGTTTTGATCTTTCCTAAACAAATGATAAGGTACTAAAGATACTATAATATATAGGAGCTGGTGTAGTACCACACAATTATAATAATATGTTCACAAATTTACTTAACCTTGGTAGATTGAAATCGTATAAATTATAAGAGGGTATGATAACTCAAAAAACTAAGTGTAAACTAGTACACCAAATATAGGTTGAGAGATATGTTAATGCTATAAAATCTAGTTCAACTTTGATGAGTTGCTACTAGGAAAATTGAATAAATCCCTTCATATTAGGAAGGTGACAATGTGAACCAAGAAAATCAAGATGTGAAAAAATGCAAGAATTCCTAAGTATAAAACTAGAACTAAATGGGCAGCACAACACTTTCACATAGTAATAAGAGCTAGAATAAATGTGTTTTAGAACTTAGAGTGTGAGTGATACACTTTTTAACCTAAGTGCACAATTATAAAATGATAATGAGTCTATAAATGACATTCAATCTAAATGGGAAATTGAACCCAGGTTAACTCAAGTCAAGTACAAATGGTAAAACCAATTAACACATTGACATAGAACTTAGAAAGGTGTAATTCAAAATTTGAGTTATCAATGAAGAACCTAAAGATTTTGGGAAATGGTTTAAACTCAAATGGGTAGTGTAGAGTAAAATTACTCTACGTTACATTCTAATTTTTAGTTGCATGCTAAAAAATTTTGTTCTCGCATACTTTGATGGCAAAATTTTGAAACGGAGCACAGGCTCTATTTTTCCTTTTTGATTCATTTTTATCTAAGTGTCAGGGTAAAGTGGAAGCTGATAAGTGTCATCCTTTGAGGCATCTTTTCTCAAGTGGAAATGCCTAGTGTCATCATCTAAGGCACCTTTCATATTTTCTATGAGTTGGTCAGAATGTGCCATGTATCTCATAGCAACTCAGGAGAATGCACCAAGTGTCAGCATCCACAGTTACATATCGGCACCTGTGTTTTATCTCTTTGTAGCAGAAGGTTTCAAAAAGCTAAGTATCGAGATCAAGTAGAAAGTGCCAAATGGCAATAGCAGAAGGTCATAGTGTTGCTTTTCTATAAATAGTGGAAGACGCCACATATCTTCCCAAAAGTAGTAGAAGATGCCACGTATCTTCCCAGAAGCAACAAAAGACACCACGTATCTTCCCAAGAGTAGTGGAAGCCACCACTTATCATCATTTAAAAGATCTTCATGTTTCATTACTAAATAAAGACTGTGGTGAGTCTTAGGTTTTATTTATAAAAGTCTATGGAAGCTGCCAAGTGTCACCATCTATAGGAGCCTAACATGTGTCCCGAACATTTCCACAATATAGCTAAAGAGCAATGGAGATTGCTACATGTCCTTTGTTGAAGCAAGCAGAGATTGCCACCTATCCCTATGCCCCTTTTCAAAGTTGCTCAGGTAAGAGATGCAGTGAGTCTTATTTCTATTAAGTTATTAAATGTCAAAGAAGTGGATTATGACAAGTGTCAAAGTCAGAACGTTCTTGAGCAAAGATATAGTAAAAGTCAAAGTAAGGTAGAAAGTGTCATGTGTCTTCGATAAGTGTTGTAAAACATGAAAAGTGTCATTCTCTAGTGTCTCCTAAGAAATAAGAAGATTTTCAAAGAATTGACTAAGTGTCCTCTTCCACTTAATAGAACAGAGTGTCCTGTGTATCTATTTCAGTAAGTGAACTGCAGGGAAACAGAATGTTTTAGAATCTAAGAACTATTTTCTAATAGACACTTCCAGCTTAGTTAGAGTTCAATTTGGGCCATAAGTTTGGGAATGCATGGAAAATATAGAGGGAATCCGATGCTATAAAGAGGAGTGCAGGGATCACCAAAGGGGGATAAGAGATTGAGAGAGAGAATTTTCTCAAAAAATTATTATCAAGAGTTTTAAACTTTCTAGAGCTGTGATTAGGAATATCATTTGCCTTTATTCTATTTTATTAAGTTGTAAAGTTTATGTAACTATGCACGTTTATATGCCTTTTATGTGGTTGGAGAATTAATAAGAAGACAAAGTTCTATGCCTTTGTTGATGTTTCCTATATCATTACGAAAGTAGTCTAAGCTGTGAACCTCTATTTCTATTGTTTTTATCATATAAATTGATCATGCCTCATCTTCTCCTTAATGTAAATGAATCTTACATATAGTTTCACTGTGCTTAGGATTAAGAATCAAAATTACATTCAAGCGCATCACCATAGTTAGATTTTCTTTCTTTGCATTCGTGTTTCTGTTTAAATTCCTATCCCTTTTCCCCCCAACACTTGATATAAAGAAGAGACTAGCTTCTTAAAAATATGGAGGTTGTTTCAAGTCGCATGTCCCACATCTTGAAACTTCCCATTGTTGGTGTCTATAAAAAAACACAATTTTAAATCATCAACAATTTTTGGCACGCTTGATGGGACCAGTCTTGAAGTTTCATTCAAGACCGTATGAACTAGAGAGCTATAAGGAGTTAGAGATGTGGACCAGTAACCAAATCTCAATTTGCTATAAATCTAGGTATTCTTGTACCACCTTTGGTAACTAATCCAAGAAGGAGAGTCAATCAATTTATACCAATACCGAGAGTAAATATGGGAGCTCCTGTTCCCCTAAGGAATTATGCAAGTTGGGACACCGGTAGTTCTTTGATCCTCCTAGTACCACCAGCTTCTTGGGATCCTATCCCAATAAATGCCTTAAAAGCTCTACCCAAATTTAGTCAAAAAGATTATAAAACACCTGAAGAACATCTTCAAGATGTATCAGATGTTTGTGTTATACACATCATCACACAACAGAATGTGGCTATAAGGTTATGAGAAACTTCTTTTAAAGGGAAGGCTTTGGAATGGTGCCAATTCTTGACTCCCAATTCAATATCTAGATGGGATGAGCTTGAAGAACTTTTCTTTGAAAGATTTGTAGAGAAGGGTGATAAGTCTTCTTTATTATAGTAATTAATTACCATTGAAAAGGGACCACAAGAAGCCATGACTGACTTCAATTCCATATTTAAAAAGACTTGGGATAGAATCCCTGTTATAGCTAGACCATTACCAGGTATGGCCATAGTGTTTTATCTTAAGGCTTTGAATTCAGATATATCTATTATGATTTAGTCACTTGGAGGACACACTTTGCCAGAGGCTTATGAATATGCAGTCAGAGCTAAGAATCATTTAATAGATGCTAGAAAGTTACCTCCAAGGCCTCCCATGCCCATGTTCCCAAAAATTTCCTTGCCATTACCTCAAAAAGTTCCTAAATCTGTAAGCCCACCTGTGTCTATATACACTTAACCTCAACCATCTATGAAAGAACCTGTCCCTGCTTAGTCATCTGAGATGGATCATATCAAGAATATCTTAAGGACATTTTCTAATGAGTTGATTAACATAAAGAGACAATAGAATCCTTACCCTAGGCCTCCATATCAAGGCCATCAAGGAAATATATTTTCATCATAGACTAACCAATACCAGGGTCCTCAAAGGCAAAATAACCCTAAGCTAGCAAACCAATTAGTTGCAGTCCCTACCCCCTCACAGGTTATCCCCCCCAATTCAAATAGAGAAATGGTTCAAGGGAAAAATAATTATGTAGACAACACTAATTCCTTGTGTTTTCCTTGTAATAATGCTCATGCACCTAGATAATACCCCATGGATAACCTACAACAAAAGGTAGCAGAGAAAAGAAGAATGGAGGGACAATTTGCAAGCACTAGTGACAATCAGGCCTACCAATCTATTGGTATGCAAAATTCAGTCCTAATGGCTCAAATGCAAGGGATGTCTCTACAAGAAGAGGAAGAAATAGCCTCTGAACATGCTCTATTTTCTTGGGTTGAAGATGAAGAATCAATATTTTTGATTGAAGCTTCTGCTTCCAATAAACCAGTAGTGCAATCAAACTACTATACTAGGTCAAAGAGAAGAATGATGGAACAGCCTGAAGTTGTAAATAGTCAAGTTATGGAGAATCCTTCATTTCAAAGTCAAAGAAACATAGCCATCAAACAAGAAGTGCCTCAGCGAATGTAGAGCCAAGTTATTCCTGCACACATTCAAAAAAAATAAGATATCCTTATTTTCAAAGAGCTCAAGCATTGAGACCAATGAATGTGGTGGATCAGTTAAAGAAGACTCCAGCAAAAGTATCAATATGGGACATACTAGATATTCCTAAACAAAAGATGTTATTATAAGAGGCTTTACAAGGCCAAGTAATGCCTAAGCATGATGGCACCAAAGAAGGACTTGCTGATAAAGAAAAACTCAAGGACACAGTTCCTCTAAAGAAAATAACCTTTGTGAATGATGCAAGACAAGTAAGTAAATCCAAACCAGAGCCTTTCTATTTGAATCTAATAGTTAGAAAGAAACTCTTTCATAATGCATTGATAGATTCAGGAGCTAGTACTACAGTGATGCCTAAACAAATAGCTGATGCTTTGAAAATAAAATATGAACCCCTTAAAAAAGGAGTTATGTAGCTAGATGGCAAAATAGTACAAACAATAGGGAGAATTAAACAACTCCCATTGCAGTTATATACTTGTCCCAATATAATTGTCAACCAAGATGTAGTAGTCATAGATATACCTCTTATTTTTGGTTTATGTTTATCTAGAGACTTTATAGCAAAAATAGGAGGATATATGTCTCTTGATTGGTCTCACCTCATCTTGAGAACTAGATACAGTTTGAAGATGAAAATTATATCTAAACCACTATCAAAATATCATATCACCAATGAACCAACATCAAAATTAGAGGCAGATCATGCTATGTTAAATAAGGAAGAAAAGATTTTTTTTGAAGAGTTAGGTGACTGGACTGAGCATGATCAAGAAGAAGAAAATAACCAATTGTTGGCTATGATGCATAGCGACCCATATGGGAACTATGACTCTACTTGTCTGGGCACATATGTCATTTTTGATGAGGACCATGAAATCCCAAATGTTCTAAGGGAAGAGGCACCAACTACTCAAAATTTAGAAATCTGGACCTTAAATTTTGATGGGGCTAGAAGTAAACATGGTGTTGGAACAGGGATTTGTCTTACTGCTCCAAATGGTGAGAAAAATTTAAGGGCTATCCGTTTCCAATTTTCTTGTACTAATAATGATGCAGAGCATGAATCTTTAGTACATGGGCTCCTGTTAGCCAAGGAAAAGGGAATAAAGAATCTAATAATAAAAGGAGATTCAAAATTAGTAGTAAAGCAAATTAGAGAAAAGGCAGCAGCCAAAAATGTAAGGATGAGATCCTACAGACATAGGATTTGGGACTTAATAGAAGATTTTGAAGCTTTCAATATTGAGATAGTCCCTAGGGGTCAAAATTCTAAATCTGATAGGATGGCCCAAATTGGCTTACAGTTTGATCCAGTGACTGGCTTATTAATTAACAATGAGTTAGTAAAAGTTATAGTGAGGCTAACTATTCCAAACAATGATGAGAATTGGCAAGTATTTGAAAATGATTCTCAGGTACTCTCATTCTTACAATAATCAGATGAGTTTTCTGATTAGTTGCAAACCAAAATTGAGGAAGCATATGTAGATCAGATTATACAATTGAAGACTAATAAGCTCCCCAAGGGCTTGATCACCTTAGAAAACTTATTTGATCCAGAGGATGTAAGCCTAGAGAAGAAAAGGTTCTAGGTAGAAAAAGCATATTATTTTGAAATAGAGGTGAGTCAAGGGAAAAAACTAAAAGTTGGGAATTTTGCAACTCAAGTGGAAAAAGAAAGACTAATTGAATTGTGCAAAAAATATGATAGAGTCATAGCCTAGAGCTATGAAGACCTTCATGGATAAAATAGAGACATTATTCAACAAACAATAGAACTGACTAAAGGATCTAAGCCCATCAGACAGAAATAGAGGCTAGTAAATCTAAGGATTGAGCCTCTAATGGTATATGAGTTGCAGAAACTTTTAGATTCCAAAATAATTTTTCCAATCAAGCACTCAACCTGGTTATCAAATCTAGTACCAGTTAGGAAAAATAATGGAGATGTAAGATTGTGTGTAGATTTCAGAGATCTAAATAGAGCATATCTGAAAGATCACTATCCCTTGCCCTCCATGGAACAAATTCTACAAACTATGGCTGGATCAGAGAGATTTTCTTTGCTAGATGGTTTCTCCAGATACAATAAGATTTGGTTGGCTGATGAAGACTAGTAAAAATTTGCTTTTACTACCAAATGGGGAAAATTTGCATATGCTAAGATGGCATTTGGATTGTCAAATGCAGGAGCCACCTTTCAAAGAGCTATGGACGTATCCTTTACGGAACTTATAAATAAAATCATCCCGGTTTATCTGGATGACCTCACTATTTTTTCAAAAAATGTTGTTGATCATTTTGATCATTTGGAATGTGTCTTTAAGAAATGTTAGGATTTTGGAATATCACTGAATCCCAAGAAATGCATCTTTACTATGCCTCAAGGAAAATTATTGGGACATATAGTATTTAAAGAAGGAGTTTTCATAGATCCTAAAAGAATTGTAGTTATAATGAACCTACCTCTTCCAATAAATAAAAAGGTAGTTCAATCCTTCTTGGGAAAGATTAATTTTGTCAGTAGGTTCATATCCAATTTTGTAGGCTTGGTGAGACTAGTGACACTCTTGTTAAAGAAAGACCTAATTTTCAAATGGACTACAGAAGGAAGGAAAGCCTTTTAAGAGGTCAAGAAGAATATCTCAACAGCCCCAGTACTGAAAAACCTAGATTTTTCTAAGCCTTTTGTAATGTATGTCTATGAAGGAGAGTTAAGTATTGTTGTTGTCTTAACCCAAAAGGATGATAGACTGGAGGGAGAACACCCAATAGCCTTTTTCTCAAAAACTCTTAGGGATTATGAAACTAGGTACAACTTTTTAGAGAAACAAGCATATGCCATGGTAAAAGCCCTCAAGAAATTCAGGCATATGGTATCAGGGAGCAAAATTCTGATACTTGTAGGTCACCCAAGTGTCAGAGAATACATCATGGAGGGAGAAATTACTAAGAAAAGAGCCAACTAGATTACTAAGATCTTTGAATATGACGTTGAGGTCAGACCCACTAAGTTAGTCAGAGGTAGGGGTTTGTGCCAATATACGGCCCAAGGGCTTGAAAATATGGTACCTGAAGAGATAAATTCAGAAAGAGAGATAGAGATGGTTTTAAAGATACAAGAGGTTGATCAAGAATCTTGGGTCACAAGTAGGATTCATTTTATGAAGTATCAAATTTATCTGAGAGAACTCCCTCAAAATAAGAGAAGATATTATAAGATACAAGGAGTTCATTTTGTTTTAATTGAATAGGTCCTTTTTAGAAGAAATTCTGATGGTAAATTGTTAAGATGTGTAGAAAAATCTGAGGCTAAGAAAATACTACATGAGATGCATCATGGAATATCAGGGGGGCATTTTTTTGCAAAGACCACAGCCATAAAGATAAGTGAGGTAGGATATTTTTGGCCTACTTTATTTGTAGATTGTTATCAGCTGGTTAAAAAATGTCAATCCTGTCAATATTACATGGGGATGAGAAGGAATGCAGCAATGCCCCTTAGTCCTATGGGAGAGGTAATTATAGGAGGAGGTGTAAAAAAAGTGAAAGGATATTAGGAAGGCTCCTCAACACATTTGGTAGGTAATGGATTTATCTATAGTAAAGGAAGCAAACCATCACTGAGAGAAGGGGTGGTGGTGAAGGGATTGGACTAGGCATGATAAAAGGAATGATGCGATCATAAGTAAGAATAGACTCAGCTAAAGTGGGAGCAAGAATGGGATTTGAAGTGGGATCTATGAAGAGAGAGGTGGGGTATACATAAGGACAAAGGAGATTTGTATACATCTCAAGGATAATCTATTGAACACAACTATCTATTGAGAGGGGGGGGGGGTGAATCAGTAGATCAGCTAAAACTAGTTCTTTAAATTTTTTGGAGAGGATTAAATGTATATGCATATTAATGAAAAAATGTAGATATCACACACAAACACAAAAACATTACACCATATTTATATATGGAAAACCCAAAATGAAAAACCATGTTGAGAATAGCTACTAGAATCTATTATTTTAATCTATCCTCATAGTTAAACACCTCACTGGCAAACCTCATTGGTTACATTCAAGTAGAAATCACTCTAAGGAAGCACCCACTCCCTAACTAAGCACCAAATCAATTTGTTTGATGGCACCAACCAATCAGAATTATGAAGCTACAACTTTAGAATACAAGATAGATTCATAAATGAATCTAGGTATATTTCTCTGTTACAAGTCTAGTCTGTAACTGCTCAATCTATGCACATTATTTTTGTGTCCTTTCTTCCTCTCTACCTCACTCTCTTCATGTCTAGATATACCCTTTTAGATACACTTCATCTCTCTATCCCTATAAATTTTACTCTTTGTCTACATACATCTTTAGTAAACACACTTTGAGTTACTTTAGTAACACCATTTGTAATTAAAATAGTAGCTCAAGATAATGTTCTAGATGTTGTATATATGTAAAATGAATATAGGATTTCATGTCTTCAATATGTTCACACTTTGACTACACTCCTTTATCTCCATTAAGTATTTTTATTCATTACGACTTGACCTATTTATTTCCCACATCTTGAATCATGCTTCATGCCATAATGTTTAGGTATCTTTACTATGTATGGCAACTACTAGATTCAATTCATAAATGTGTAGCCTCCTAAATCATAGATTGATTAGTTGGATTGATCAATATCAAGATCTGTGTAGACATATAGAGTTCATTCCAAAGTCATTTCTTTTCCTCTATTTAACCATTATAACATATTAAATGTAATATTTTGAGTTCTTTATTCATACCATATCTAAATTCTTTTGCTCTACCAGATCTTTATGTGTTTTTGTTTATATCCATCAATCTCTTTATCTAATATCCCACAAGTCATTAGATCTCTAAAATAGTGTGCATTTTGTCTCACTCTTTCATTAATCATCGAGCTCATTTTTGTATCTCGCTATCTCTTATATAATTTGGTTTGCTTCCACTCCTTTTGATAGACTCAGATATGATCAATCTTTACCTTGGCTCTATGCCTTTTGGGAGTTTATCATAGAAGCCTTTCAACATTTTCAAAGTGGCCTTATGTCCTCTACAACTTTACTTTGACACTTTTGAAAGTGTCCTACACTTCTTTAGAATTATCATTTGGATACTTGTAATGGTCCTTGACCCATCTGACTATATCTTTTGTGTCCTTTGCTGAGGGATAATGTTCTTAGGATTAATTATCCTATACTCCACCTAAACTACCCTTCAGGACTTGTAAGTGCCTTTGAAATATCCCATAATTAATCTTCGGGACTTGTGTTCATGTCACATACCCTTAAGATCATATCTTTTAGACAAATTATTTTGGGCTTTTTGTCTAAGGGGATTTAGGATAATTTCCCCTATAAAATGTCAAAATATCTAAGTGTCCTATGAAATTTTTGGCATGTACCTTTTGGGGATTTTCAAAAGTACTTTCAAAAACATTGCAAGTTTCCTCTCCTCCATTCAAACTATCTAGACTTTTCCTTTAGCACTTTTTCAAAAGTCCACATACCTTTCAAAAACTTACTATGGGATTTTTATCAAGGGGACTTAGATCAAATTCTTGAAATAATTCGTTAGGACCCATTTCCTTTGAAAAAAATTTTGTAGACATTTTTTCCAACAAATTCTAAACCATTTTCTTGAAGGAATTCACCGAACCACTTTCTTTAAAATAATTCCAAATTGTAAAAATGACTAAGTTTAGACAAAGTTCTTGAAATAATTTTTTGGGACTTATTTCCTTCAGAAACTTTGTCATGGACATTTTTTCTGACAAAGTCCAGACCATTTTATTGAAAGAATTCCTAATATTTCAAAATCGACTAAGTTAGGAGACCAAATATTTTCCCATTACACTCTTTTTAAATAAATGCAAATTTGTAAAAAAGGACTAAGTGTTCAAACATTGTTCAAATGCTTGGGAGCCTTTCTTTACATCTTCATAACTTTTGATGCTCTCATTCGTATGACATGAAACTTGGTCCATCAAGACTAGGCACAAAACTAAGTAGCCCAGTGTGATTGTTTCCTTTAGATGTTGCCATGTATGCAAATTTTATCACCAACAACCTATGTACTTAGTCATATCCAAACAAAATCAAAGAGGCATTTATATGATTATTCTTGGAATTTAAGGTACACATATAACTTCATGAGGTCTCAACAACTTGACCATTCATCTCAACACCTTTATCATTAATGCATAATAGCACATATTTTCTTTAATATTAATGGCAATCCTTCATACATAAATGACTATGTCTAACAATCTCCCCCTTTGTCATTAAAGGAAACACATCATCAGAATGACTTCACTTCTTTATCTTCATTCTAATTTATCCTCCTTTGACATTAATGACAAAGAGTCTCTGCTATAATATGTCAACATGTTACTTGATTATACATGTAATCTACTTTCTCTACCTTGATTATTTTCAATAATCTATTCAGATCTTGGGACCTATCAGGATGTAACTGAGTACAAGGAACTCCCCCTAGGCAATGGCACATTTGCCTCAACTTGACTTAGACACATTCAATTCTAGCTTCCTTTGGCTCTACTATTCTATAAATGATCATTTATATAGAATTGGTCTAAAATAACAATCAATAATCCACATATCTCTATATAGACATGCATATTGATCTAGAGACAATACACCTTTTTCTTTTCCTTTGACATCAAATGGCAAAGGGACTGTAACTTTCTCACCAATTTACCTTTTCTCTTCTTCTAGGAGTTAATAATGTTCCTACAATGCTCCCCCTAGATTCATGCCCTATCACTATAATCTAGTGATGTGGTGTGGGATCCACCACTCCCAACTTCTCTCTTAGATATTAAATTATTTTTTAGGAAGAAGATTGGTGAATATATCTATAATTTGATCCTTTTTTGGCACATACTCCATTGTGACCTCTTGATATGCAACCTTTTCTTTCAAAAAATGATATTTGATAGATATGCTTAGTTCTGGAATGCATCACTAGATTCTTGGATATGTTTATGGCACTTGAGCTATCACAAAAGATAGAAATAGTTACTTGGTATTCTACCTTAATGTCTTTGAGAGTTTGATTCATACAAAAGAATTGGGTGCAACATGATGTTGTTGTTACATACTCTATTATTTCTATAGAAAGCATAACCAACTTTTGTTTTTTTATCAGCCATGACATAAGTCTATTTCCAAGGAAAAATGCACCACCACAAGTGTTTCTCCTATCATCCACACTTCCTTCCCAATTAGTGTCTGCATATGCAATCAAAGTGAAATATTCAATTTTAGGGTACCACAAGTCATATTAAATTGTGATATTGATGTATCTAAAGATTCTTTTCACAACATTGACGTATGATTCCTTGGGAGCTACTTGAAATGTTGAAACCATGCATACTTCTTGCATGATGTCTAGTCTTGATGTAGTTAGGTACAATAGGATACCTATTATTGATCTGTACATGGTGTTATTTTCTTCAGGAGACTCATTTTCTTTGCTCAACTTGCATCTAATTATCATTGGAGTACTAACCAATTTGTTATCTTCTATTCCAAATTTCTTGAGCATCTCCTTTGCATACTTGGTTTGAGATATGACTAACCCTTCATCAGATTGTGCAATTTGTAGACAAATAAATAAGGAAATTTCTCTTAGCATAGAAATTTAAAATTCACTTTGCATTTACGTAGAAAATTATTTTCACATTTCAATATTTCTACCTCCAAAGATGATACCATCTACATAGACAACAATAATCAACATATGCTCACCTTCTGATCTAAAGTAAAAATTGTTATCTGCACATCTTCTATTGTAACCTTGTTATTGTAGGTATTGATCCAATCTTGAATACCATGCTCTAGGTGCCTTTTTAGACCACACATTTTTTTTTCTAGTTTGCACACATAATCTTCTTCATCTACTAGCTGAAAACCTTCTGGTTATTCAATGTAGATTTCTTCTTTCAAATTTCCATTCAGGAAGGTTGAATTTACATCCATTTGATATACTTTGAACTTATTATGAATAAAAAATGCCAAAAATAATCTTATGGCTTTTAGTCTTGCCACTGGAGCAAATGTCTCTTCAAAACCTTTGCCTTCTACTTGTGCATATCCCTTGCACACCAATCTTGCTTTGTTTCTTATAACAACTCCATCTTCATTGAGATTGTTTTTGTAAACCCATTATGTTCCTATCACATTCTTGTTTGAAGGTATAGGAACCAATTCCCAAGTTTTATTATTTTCTATTTGGCTTAGTTCTTCTTCCATGCCATTTAACTGGTTTTCATCCTTGTTGGCTTCACTAAAGGTCTTAGGCTCAATTTTTTAAAATAGATCAAAACATACTTGATCCATTTCCATTTTAGTTCTTTTTCTAGTCTAAAATCCTTCATTTTTTTTTCCAACTATCTACTCCTTAGGATGGTCCTTTTGAACAAACCTTGGGGGTTCATTTTTAGTCTTTTGTTCCTCCTCTTCACTATCTTCTTCATTTTTTGATCCTTCTAGTTCTCTAATTTTGATCTCCTCATCAGGTTCAATATGTTTAAATCCTTCTTTGACCTTGACATTGATGCTCTAAAATATTTTATGTAGCCTCTAATTGTAACATACATAGGCTTTTTTCTGAGTGGAGTACCCAAGAAAAATTCCCTCATCACATCTTGGCTCAAAACTTCCTAGTTTGTTCTCCTTTCTTCATATGTAACATTTGCTTCCAAATAGTCTAAATTACTTAACATATGTAGGATTTTGATACCATAGTTCATATGGGGTTTTATCACTCTTCACCCTCAGTTGAACTCTATTCAAGATGTATACTATTATTTGGACTATTTCTCTTCAATATCCATCAGATAATTTGGCCTCTTTCAACATTGTTCTGGCCATCTCCTTAATAGTCCTATTCTTCCTTTCAACAACTTCATTTTACTATGGAGTTATTACAGTAGAGTAGTGCCTTTTAATCCCATGCTTCTCAAAATATTCTATTAACTCATTGGAGGCAAGTTCTCTATCTTTATCACATCTCAAACATTTGATCTTCCTTCCCATTTCATTTTCAACCATGGCTCTAAATATCTTAAATCTCTCAAAGGCTTGATATTTTTTCTTCAAAAAGGTTACCCATGTCATCCTTGAGTAATCATCTACAAAAAACATGAAGTAATGAACTCCTTTAGAGCCTTTTGTCTTGGTAGGACCACAAAGATTAGTATGAACTAATTGTAGAGGCTTTATAGTTAAATATTCTTTTGTTTGAAACTTGAACCTTGTTTTCTTACCTAATTGACATTATCTACATGTATTATCTGCAGGTTTGGTTATCTTGGGCATATGTCTTACATATTTATTACAACTCACTTTGAATAAATTATCAAAATTGACATGTCCCATTCTCTTATGCCATAACCAACTTTCATCAACCTTTCTTATGAGGAAACTATTTCCATTTACCTCAAAAAGATTGTAGATATTACTCTCAATCCTTCTCCCTTCTATGACTATCTTTCCAGATCTCTTTAGCTTGCAGCCTTCAGCATCAAATATTACCTTGTATCCATTATCACAAATTTGGCTAACACTCAATATATTATGCTTCAGTCCTTCAGCATAAAGAAAATCATGTGTAGGAATCTTACCATCTATGTGCAAGGTTCCTCTACCTTTGATTCTTATTATTGTATTATCTCCCAAACTAATAGTTCCTTCCTTGTACTTGCTCAACTTGGTGAATTTGCTCTTGTCACCAGTCATATGCTTTGAACACCCATTGTTTATCACCCACAAATTCTATTCTTTGTCATGGAGTATTGTTTGAGAAATCAAGGATTGTTTTTTCACTTTCCACATTTCCTTAGGTCTCTTATATGTCATTTTATTTTCTTTATCAATGAATTGTGAAACTTTGTTCTCATTAGGAGACTTGCCTTTACATTTTATATTTTTGACATTACAAATTTAATCCTATAATGCCTAGTTATGTGACCATAATTATTACAATTGTAGCATATTGTACTTGAATCTATTAGAGGAGCAAATGAGTTTCTACTTACAAAATTAGTTCTCCTCATAGGTACAACTCTACATTCAATAACCCTATGACCAAATTGATTACAACTGTAATAATAACCATAAAAGTTTGAATAATCCCTAGTCATAACATTTTTAATGCAGTATATAGATCTTTCATATGTTTTTATTTCTTTAAGTCTGCCATTTTAGTATATCCATCTACATCTTTGATTTTTGTCTTTTTCTTTTCAATAGACTTATTTTTAGAATTTATTCTCCTCACCTTATCTTTGTTTGGATCATTCTTAGTGTACTTTATAACCTTCTCTTTCTTTTCTTCTGCTTCTCCTCCTATCTTGAACTTATCATATAAGTTAGTTGACATACTAGTTGAGGAACCCTTTCTTTTCTTATATCCAAGACCTAATTTTTCATTTGAGGGCTTTTGAGTGTTGATTAGTTCATTAAGAATGTTTGATCCTTTTATCACCTCAAGTTATTTCATCAAGGCTATTATTTTTGCCTCAAGCTTCATGCATTCTTCAAATTTGGACTGTAGTTCCATCTTGACTACTTCTTTTATTCTTCTAGCCTCCTCAACTTGAGTCTTTAGAATCACTATCATTTGATTAGATTTTTCAAGTTCCTTTTTCCCAAGATTCTTTTATTTTGAGTTATGTTTTATTAGTTTCTCAATCTCTTCTAGAGCACAAACAATTTCACCTTGTAGATCAATTTCAACTTCCTCTACTTCATCCCAATCTTCATCTTTGTGTTTCTCTTGATTTATGGAAGTGGATTCTTTTGCCATAAATAGGAATTCATTTCCCTTAGCTACAAAAGCATAGTCATGATCATCATCTGAGCTATCATTATCATTGTCTTTCACTGAGTCACTATCTTCTTTTGTGTATAAACATTTCTTACTCTTGAAGAAGTTATTCCTTTTTGCATAATGGGGTTTCACCTTTTTGTTTATCTCTATTTGTTTAGAATTATCCCTTTTATTATAAGGACATTTGGCAACAAAGTGTCCTACCTTACCATATTTAAAGAATTTGAATGGTAGCTTGCCTTTAGATTTTCCTGATCCTCTCTTTAGTTTTCTAACAAAGTTAGCTTCTTCTCCATCAGTCTCTTCAGAGTTAAACTTATATGTTTCTTCTTTTACTTGCTTTGCTACTTTGAATGCACCTTCTCTTTTATAAGTTTTAGTCTCTCCCATTCTCATCTCATAGGCTATGAATGTGCCATGCAACTCATCAATAGTGAGTTTGTCCAAATCTCTTGCTTCCTCTATTGCAAATATTTTTGAATCATATCTTGATGGCAAAGATATTAAGATATTCTTGACTATGTTTGACTCTTCCATTTCTTCACCAAGACCTCTGATTGCATTCACTATTTCATCTACCTTAAGGAGGTAGTCGACAAAATTTTATTCTTCATTCATTTTAAGACTCTCAAACTAACCTTTGTATGTTTGTATCTTGGCTTTTTTCACCTTGTCATCTCCTTCATAGATGATTTTTAACTTGTTCCAAATGACTTTTACACTCTGATAGTGCATAAATTTGATGAATTCTAAATTTGACAGTCCATAAAGAATAACATTCTTTGCCTTAGCATTGTTCTCATATGCCTTCTTGGTAGCCTAATCAGTAGGAGGTATAATAGGAGTTATGTATCCATTTATCCAAGACATCCATACATCAAACCCTAATGAGGATAGATATGTTTCCATTTATATACTGTAAAAAACATAGTTGGATCCATCAAAAGAGGTGCTTTATTTGAGGAGGATCCTTCTTGACTAGCCATTGTGTTCACTATTCCAAGATCTACCTGATCTGATTAAGCTTCTTTCTAGGAACCATTTTCTTCGATACAAATTTTTGAACACAACTATCTACTAAGAGGGGGGTGAATCAGTAGATCAACTAAAATTAGTTCTTTAAACCTTTTAGAGAAGATACAAATGCATATGCATATTATATAATAGATGCGTAAATCACACACACACACAAAAAAATTTATACATGGAAATAACAAAGGAAAAAACTATGGTGAGAATAGCTACTAGAATCTACTATTCTAATCTAGCCTCACTAGGAAACCTCACTAGTTACATTCAAGAGCACCCACTCTAATGAAGCACCCACTCCATAAATAAGCACCAACTTATCCTATCTAATGGAAATAACCAATCAAAATTATGAACCTACAACTTTAGAATACAAGATAGATTCATAATTAAATCTAGGTCTATTTCTTTGTTACAAGTCTAGTTTGTAACTACTCAATCTCTGAACATTCTCTATGTGCCATTTCTTGCTCTCTACCTCACTCTCTTTGTGTCTAGATATACCATTTTAGACACACTTCATCTCTCTATCTCTCTAACTTTTACTTTGTGTTTACATGCATCTTTATTCAACATAGTTTGAGTCATTTTAGTAGCACATTTTTTAATTACAAAAACAACTCATGATAATGTTCTAGATGTTGTATATATGGAGAATAAATTTAGGGTTTCATGTCTTCAATATTGTTAGGATCCAACTCCACCTACGGGAGTATATATATGATTACCTTCTATAAGCAAATAAACACAGAATTATACTAGATTGAACAAGTAACTAGAATTCACACATAGCACAGAATATGAGAGACAATACACAATCTTGTATTAATCCTCATATAGAAAGAAAATACAATAAAGAAGATGCCACTTATTCTCCACACCTCTCAGAGGATTCCCACACCTCATGTGTATATCTATTCTCAATCAAGATTTCACTCTCCTACCAAAATGGTCACAACACACAACCCAAACACAGAATTGGTGTTCACCTCCAACTGGTCAGTAATAACCCTGCCAGTACACCAAGTACTCAAAGTAATTCAAGTAGATCTCCCATGAGATTACAACAACCTAAAATTCAATGATCTAACTTACCATGTAGATCTTCTCCTTGATCTTACAACAACTTGTAAATCAATGATCTTACACTTGTGGAAGGAACTTCCTTGCCTTCCTTGCTTTGCACTAACTACAATACATGCCTATGGGTCTATAAATAGCTCCCATACTAAACAATAACTTAGACTTCTAATTTACAATAATTAGACACACAGTGAAGACCAAAAATAGCCTTTACATGAAAACACTCAGTTTAATGAACTAACTGTTTGTGCAATGAACATTTCTAGAATAGCACAGGTGACTGACGTCGGTCCCTATCTACCTGGAGGTGGCCGACATCAGCTGACTCTTGCCGATGCCGGTTGCCTTCTACACTATACTCTACCAATTCCAATCTCCCTAGAACTTAGTGACCTCTTCCATGTTTGCATTGGTTGAAGCTTTTAGCTCCACAACCTAACAATCTCCCACTTAGACATAAATAGCTGCAACTGTACTTGTACCTATACATCATCTAGTTTGTTCCCTGGCTTGTATCCCTCTTCAAAATCACTCTTAAAGAACAACCACCACAAATCCTATGGTGCACCTCCTATCATCCAAATCACCTGCCACATCCACATCTACAAACCATGTAGAAAAGAACTTGACCCTGCATAGCATGCACACCTGCTGATGGTCCCTCTCAAACACCTAAGAATCCACTAAACTTCCCTCCAGTGCTTCTTTCTTGGTTTGGCTCCAAACTTTTTGATAGCTCCCACTACTTGGGAAAACTCAAGTCCAGTACATACCATGCACTTAACCTCATTATGTGAATTAGGACCCTGTTCTATGAACTATCCAACCATCAGCATGCTAACCGGTTCCACACAATCATCTGGAAACAAAGTCAACCTGTGACCTTCCATGTCCCTAAAACACACTCATGCCAAAGAATCTTACTGCTCCCAAATTCCTCATGACACACTTTTGAACTAGCTTTACCTTTAGTTTAGTAACACCCCTGTACATGTAACCCTGCAACAGGGACACAATACAATAATAGGATAATGTAGCTAATATTATCCAACTTGGTAAAGAGAAACACAATGGTCAAACCTCCATTGTTTTGTAGCTTACTCAAGACCATATACTCTGGCCTATTGTCTCACATGTCCATTTCCGCTCTTCTTCATCCTTAAAATCCATTCGTCTGTCAGTGTTTTATTCCAGCTGACAACTCCACCAACAAACTCCTATTTGGTTCTTCTCTAAGGAATCACATTCCTCATACATGCCAAGCTCCCACTGTTTCTTGGATCTACCTACTCTGCTTCTTTAACAACTTCCTAGTTCTTGACCATCAATGAGCAATAAGTAGTGTAAAGAAGGGAAATGATGAATTTAAGACTTACTTACCCTTTCAGTCCTCCATATGGGCACTTGAGACTCCTTAACAGCTTGATGTCCACCCAAAATCCATCTTAGTGACCGATGCTAGTCACATCTCAGTTTGCACCTGACCAATGTCGATTCCATGCGACTGCCACCTTGCTGACATCGGTTTCCCCTGGCTGACACTGATATTTACCTACCCTGAGTCACCGATGTCGGTCTACACGTAGTCAACATCGGTCCCTATCTGGATACTGATGTTAGTTTTCTAACTGAAGTTGGTCTCTATGTTTTTCTTGTGAGAAATGACTTTTTCCCATGAGCTCTTTTTGGAACAAAATCTTGTCCAAATCACCCTTGTTCTACTCAGAATTCCTTAGCCCCTTTTACTGATACCTATCCATCATCTTCTCCTTGAAAACCAAGGCTTTCTTGTTCTTGTCACGAACATCAGATTTCTCAAGAAACATAACTTTCTTCTTCTGCATACAGAAATCACGATCCATGCTTCTCAAAACTAAAAGCATACCCTTTGACTCAAGAACATGCATCTCCTTCTTATCCATGTGACCAAGCCTATTAAGCCACAGCTCTGAATCTACAGCTGAAGTAGATAAACCAGAAGAAGAATCAGTAATACAAGTAGATAGATAAAGTGTACCTACTTTCTTACTTCTAGCTACAACAAGTGCACCCTTGGAAACTTTCCAAGAATCCACTATGAGAGTTACTATGTAACCCTCATCACCCAAACTTCCAACATAAATCAAACTCTGCTTCAGGACTGGGACATGCATGACCTCCTTCAACACCCATGTGTTGCCCATCTACAATTTCAGCTCCACTTTCCCTTTGCCAACCATTTGACAAGGCTTACCATCCCCTAAATAAATTTCTCCAAAGTCTCCCTGGACATACTCATGAAAAAATTCCCTATTTGGGGATGCATGAAAAGAGGCACTAGAATCTAAAATCCAAGATTCTACTTTATCCAAGGAACATACCATAGCATCTTGTGCAACATAATTTACAACATCTGCTTCTTCTTCATGTCCTTCATGCTAATCTACAACCGATCTGCAATCTCTCTTTAAGTGCCCTTGCTTTCCACACTTCCAGCAAGTTATTCCACCATACCTGGATTTGGATCTCCTACCTATCTTTGACTTTGATCTCCCATGCTTTATCTTCTCTCTTTGCCTTCCCCTACTTTCAACACTCAAAGCAATTCCTGATGATTCACCTGTGCTTTTCCTGTGAATCTCTTCATTCAAGATTACACTCACAACATCATCCACTTTTAAGATTTTAGAAGCAGACACAGTATTGCTAACTACCATTACCAAACTCTCTATGCTTTCAGGTAATGAGCACAACATTAAGAGAGCTTTAATTTCATCATCAAAAACAATATTGACTGAACTTAACTGGTTTACCAAACCATGGAAATTGCTAAGATGACTATGTATAGATCCACCATCTAACATTTGAAAATTAAATAATTGCTTCATAAGAAATACCTTATTCAAAGTGGAGGGTTTTTCATATAAATTTGCCAAAGATTCCATCAACTCTACCATTGTCTTACACTGTGATAAGTTAGAAATCATAGACGATGCAAGACTCAATCTTATAGATCCCATAGCCTTCCGATCAAGAACGTTCCATTCTTCATCCTTCATATCTGTGGGCTTGCTAGCAACCCCACCCAACGGTAAGTATAAATCTTTATGATACAGATAATCTTCTATCTACATCCTCCATAATTGATAGTTCTTGCCATTAAACTTCTCCATTCGTAGCGTACTTTCATCTGCCATTGCTATACTCCCACTCAAACAGAAATCCCTGTGAGTAACATGTAATCAACACACTAACTAGATCTCACACAACCTGTTAGTAAACCCAACCAAAAGCTCTGATACCAACTTTTAGGATCCAACTCCACCTATGGGAGTATATATATGATTACCTTGTATAAGCAACTAAACATGAAATTATACCAGATTGAACAAGTAACTAGAATTCACACATAGCACAGAATATGAGAGACAATACACAATCTTGTATTAATACTCATACAGAAAGAAAATACAATAAATAAGATGCCACTTCTTCTCCACACCTCTTAGAGGATTCCCACACCTCAAGTGTATAGCTATTCTCAATCAAGAGTTCACTCTCCTACCAAAATGGTCACAACACACAACCCAAACATAGAATTGGTGTTCACCTCCAACTGGTAAGTAATAACCCTGCCAGTACACCAAGTACTCAAAGTACTTCAAGTAGATCTCCCATGAGCTTGCAAAAACCTATAATTCAATGATATAACTTACCATGTAGATCTTCTCCTTGATCTTGCAACAACCTACAAATTAATGATCTTACACTTGTGGAAGGAACTTCCTTGCCTTCCTTGCTTTGCACTAACTACAATACATGCCAATGGGTCTATAAATAGCTCCCATACTAAATAATAACTTAGAATTCTAATTTACAATAATTAGACATGTAGCTAAGACCAAAAATAGCCTTTACATGCAAACACTCAGTTTAACAAACTAACTATTCATGCAACGAATAGTTTTGGAACCGCACAGGCGACCGACATCAGTCCCTATCTGCCTGGAGGTGGCCGATGTCGGCTAACTCCTGCCGATGCCAATTGCCTTCTGCACTATACTTTGCCAACACCGGTCTCCCTAGAACTCAGTGACCTTCTCCATGTTTGCATTGGTTGAAGCTTTTAGCTCCACAACCTAACAAATATGTTCACACTTTGACTACACTCATTTATCTCCATTAATGACTTTTATTCATTATGACTTGACCTATCAATTTCTTATATATCAGTTCATACTTCACACCATAATGTTTAGGTCTCTTTAATATCTATGAAAATTGCTAGATTTAATTCATAAATGCAAAACCTCCATAATTGTAGATTGATTTGTTGAATCAATCAATATCAAGATCCATGTAGACATATCAATTTCATTCCCAAGTTTTGTATTTTCCTCCATTTAACCATTAGAAAATATTAAATGTGAGATTTTGATTTCTTTCATCATGCCATCTCTAAGCTCTTTTGCTCCATTAGATCTTTTTGTGTTTTCATTCTACATTTATCAATCTCTTTATCTAAGCTCCCATAAGTCATTAGATCTCTAAAATAGCATACATTTTACCTCACTCTTTCAATTACCATCAATCTCTTTTTTGCATCTCATTATCTCCTTTATAATTTGGCTCACTTCTACTCCTTTTGATATACTCAGATATTCTTGATCTTTAGCTTACATCTATGCCTTTCAGGAGTTTATCATGGAAGCCTTTCAACTTTTTCAAAATGGCCTTATTTCCTATATAACTTTCCTTCAGTACTTGTGAAAGTGACATACACTTATTTAGAATTATACTTCAAAGACTTGTAATGGTCCTTGACCCATTTGACTATATCCTTCATCTCTTTTACTCAGGGATAATGTTCTTCAGATTAATTATCCTATACTCCACCTAAACTATCATTTAGGACTTGGTAACTTCCCTTCAAATCTCCTAAAATTAATCCTTGGGACTTGTGTTTGTGGCACATACCCTTTGGATAAAATACTTTAGACAAATTGTTATGGGCTTTTTGTCTAAGGGGATTTAGGACAAGTTCCCTAAAAAATGTCAAAATGTCTAAGTGCCCTATGGAAATTTTGGCATGTACCCTTCAAGGATTTTCAAAAAGATTTTTAGAAACTTTGAAAGTGTCCTCTTCTCTATTCAAACTATCTAAACTTTTCCTTTGGCACTTGTGCAATAGTCCACATACCCTTCAAAAACTTATTATGGGCTTTTTGTCATGGGGACTTAGACTGAATTCCTAAAATAATTCATCAAGACCCATTTCCTTCAAAAACTTTGTTGCAAAAATTTTGTCTGACAAAGTCTAAACCATTTTCCTATAGGAATTTTCTAAACCACTTTCTTTAAAAGAATTCTAACTTGCAAAAATGACTAAGTTTAGACAAATTTCCCAAAAGAATTCATTGGGACTTATTTCCTTTAAAAACTTTGTCACAGACATTTTGTCCGACAAAGTCCAAACCATTTTCCTGAAAGAATTGACGAACTTGAAATTTTGACTAAGTTAGGAGACCAAAAATTTATTGAAGAACTCTTTCTAAATAAATGCAAAAAATGAATAAGTCTTAAAATATTTTTCAAATGCTTGGGATCCCTTCTTTTCACCTACATAAATTTTGCTTCTCTCATCTACAAGACATGAAACTTGGTCCATTAAAACTAGGCACAAACCTAAGTAGCCTAGTGTGATTGTTTCCTTTAGATGTTTCCATGTGTGCAAATGTTGTCACCAACAACCTATGTACTCATCCATATCCAAATAAAATTAGAGAGGCATTCATATGACTATTCTTGGAATTCAAGGTTCACACACAACTCCATGAGGTCTCAACAACTTGATCATTCAACTTAACACCTTTGTCATTAATTCATGATAGTACATGATATCTTTGACATCAATGACTATGTACAACATATGCAGGCTATAGGGGTCATGGTATCTAACAAAGTTTTAGGGCCCAATCATAACATGATCCATAAGAATATTCCTATGAGCTTCTTCAAAATGTGGAGGTGTTTTCACCCATCTACCCTAAAATAAAGAGGGAAAATGATAAAATTAAGAACTATATGTGATGGAATATGGGAAGATACATTAAAAGGATAAAGTAAAGAGGAATGATAATGGATAATCTCAATATCACAAGCATGAATAAGAACACCTAAGAATGGATCATCTGAGGAATAACCATCATCATAATCAGGTGTATGAAGATCAATGATGTAGGTAGGGATGACATTATAATTTGATGAGGTGTGTTGAATGGACTATCAAGTCTTAGTTAAGATAATGAGGATGTCATCATAGGGTGATTTATGAGAATGAGGTTACAAAGAAGTGAGAAGCTGAGAGATGATATGAGGTGAGAGATCATAAGTTTTAATCTTTAGATTGATCTCATTAGGCTCATCATCATAAAAATATTGGAGGTTAGGGGAATTTATAAATGATTTTGGGATGACCATTATAACCTCTAGGGGACTTAATAGGAAAGTTGAAAAGTTGAGACTCATAAAATGGAACACTAGGCAAAGGTCCAAGAATAGGAATCTTGAAGACACCTTGGTCTTGGGATTGTTCTAAATTCTAAGGGTTAGAATCACCTTGAATCCTATAGATAACTCCATTATGAGTGAATTTAATGCATTTTTAGGTGGAAGAATCAACTACTCATATATGATGAGTCTATGGCCTACCAAGTAGAATGTTGTAAGACAGAAGAAAGTTAAATATTTTCACCTTCATATAAACAGTGATAGATGGGATAGTAATAGGAAGCCACACATAACTTAAAGGAGGCATTTGCCTTTGATTATATCCTTGACATGTGATGCATGTATATTTGAGATTGTATTCTAAATATCTAAAAGTTTTGATAAAATAGAAAGAGGTAACACAAGTGTCAGAACTCTCATTAATCAAGGCATGTTTGATTTGGATATTTCCAACTTAGATGCTAATAAATAGATAAGGATCATCTACATAAAGTCGAAGCCTATAGGAAATCATGGAAGTGATTGGAAACTTGAAGGAAAGAAAAGTGTCCATTTTTTCATCAACATGGATAGACATCTCTTTTCATTATTGCAATATCTTATCTTCAAATCCAGAAAAGGTTTCTTCGCATCCTGCTAGGGGAGGATGAGGGATGTTCATTTTCAAACAAAATTTGCATGACATGGTTTCAATGATGTAAAGAGGTCCTCATAATCTCAAGAAATGGAATATGGGATGGGAGATTAGTGAGTTTCATGATCGGATCCCACTCATCATAACCTATAACAAGATTATTAGAAATAGGTGCATAGTGTTGAATAAAGTCCTTGAAAGGAGGAACCAAAGTACATTAGAATTTATGTTGATAAGAGGAAGAAAGTTTAGAAGAAGGTTATAAATTATTTTGATAAGAGGTAGAAGGTTTAGAATAAGTTTTTAAATTATGTTGATAAGATGAAGCAATTGATGTAAGTTAGTTTGGAGAATTGTTATAATAAGTGTTGATAAAAGCTTGAATGTTATTGGTGTTAGGTAAAAAATATGAAAGGATGGTATAAATAGTATGGGAATTTTTATCCAAGGGAGGACTTGGAATTGGTTCACTAAAAGTTAAGTTCATATTGCCCCAACTCATTTAAGTGAGTTGGAGAAGAATCTTGGATAACATGAAATGTGAGAGATAATGGAGGGGTGCAGAAAGGTTGAGGATCAATGAAATCAATAACCCTTCACATATTAGTAATATTAACCACATTATATTTTGAATTTGGTTCAATAAGACTATTTAAATTATTGGTGTAAGGGGTGGGATTATCTTTGTTATCTTAGTTATTTAGAAGAGGGTCTTTATAGATAGACAAATGAACATTAGATTGATTCAAGGCTTGGGATTTAGTATTAGTTTTATGGGCTTTGAAAATAATGTCATATGTTTTTTGGCATTTTTGAATGATATAATAATGATCAAAATTATGACCAAGAAGTAAATACATATACAAATTAGGTAGTTGCCTACAGGTCTCATGAGAATGATCCCAACTAGTGTGAAACCAACAAAATTTGTTAGGATAATACCAAGATTTCATAGGCCAAGTGGGATCAAGTTCTCATGGTAGAGGCCTAGGTAGACATTTTAGTGATTTAGTTTAGGGTAAAGGTTGGTGAAAATTGATGTTATTAGGTGAAGATAAATGAGGATGGGTGAATTATTGAGAAGGGGGAGCTAGTTTCAAAGATTAGTTAAGAACAACAACTTGAATAGTTTGAATGGTATCATAAGAGTCTTTGATACCATCATTAGTAGCATGATGATTCTTGTTATTGATTAAAATATGGAGGACCAATAGAAGGTTGGGGTGGCTCAAATTGATGCATAAAGACATATTTATGTTTTTCTTGGTCAATGGCCTCCTCCAAAGTATGTGGAGTGAGTGCATACCTAATATTGCAACTTTGGAAAAGAGCATTGGTACAGAGATGGACAAGGTTATCATCGACCATGTTATGTTCACATTTGTTGGATAATATTTTCCACCTTTTAACAAAGCTTAGGTAGTTTTATTTTCAAGTTACTTACAATTGATAAATTGGGCCAAGGTATTCTCAAGAAGATCACTAGTTTAGAATTATTAGACTAGAGCATTTACTGAATCTTCCAAACTACTAATAGAATGAGTTTTAAGTGTATTGTACCAATATAAAACATCACTTATGAGGTTTTTGGATAATAGCTTGGTAGAAAAAAGGTTCTTAATTTGACCCAATCTTTATAAATATTTTTAAATGTTTTTAGATGAAAAGTAGGATCAGTTGATCCATTATAAAAAATGGTAGGGGTGATACCTCCTATATTGATATTAGTAATTTGAGCTGTAAGAGGATCATTTTGAAGATGTTTGATTGTATTTTTGACAAGAGGAGGTTGATGTATGAGATTACCATGGGAATCCCGAAAAGGAGGTGGGGGAACATTTTGATTATGTGTACCCCATGGAATCTATTGAGGGTGGGTTTAGATATGGATAAGGTGGCTTTGCGTTTGTAACTTTTGATTTGTATTATGATCTTGAAAATTATTAATTTGATTAAGCATTTGTAATAAAATATAATGGGTTTGATTTGAATTTTTGGCATTAGAATTGGAAGTAATGGATTGGGTACAACTATTAGTATTGATAGGATCTTGAGATGAGTTGTTATAATGTGAGGTACTAGTTGTAAAATTTACTTATGTATCAAAGGGTGGACTAGTGAAGGGATGAGAATAAGAAGCACTAGAAGAACGATTACCATGAGTAGCAAATGATACACTAGTGGAAGAGGTAAGGAGAGTAGGTCTTGGAAAAGTCCAACTAAATGTAAAACCTACCATGTTAGTATAGATACTAGGCATGGAGGTAAAAGAAGTTAAAGAAGAAGAAGTCATGGTATGAAAAGGGGTAAAAGTAGAAGGAAGAGGCAGATAATCAAAGAAACTACTGTCTCTAAATCTAAGTGAGAATGTAGGAGAAAGTGAATGAAGCTCTTCAGCTTGATCACTAATCATGACATGGTAAATGGTATAAGGATCCTTTCCTTGATGCTGAGGAAATTTAGAGATAAAGAGGAGAAATTCAAGGGTATACTCTAATTTGGGTTGATATTCAAAGTGAGGATTGCGTAATGAAGAGGAATGAGGAGGGGTCCCATAATTTGTTATGTGAGTGGTTCTATGAACATTACTATCATCCAAAAGAGGATCCCTAAGCCACTTATGGGAGACCCTATGAGGGTTGGTAAGACTCATCATATATGTTAAATTCAACTCAGTGTTGTCTTCAAATAAGAATTTTATGATGAAGGAGAAGGACTATGGCAAAAGTGATGTGAAAGCAAGGAAATAAGAAGAGGTAAATAATAGAATATAGTTTACTAGGTTGACCTAGTATAGAAAATAGAGTTTTAAAGTTAAGAAAATAGGAGTAAAAAGTTGAAGAGGTCAACCTAGTCTTGTAACATGGGAACAAAATAGTTATAAAAAGATACATAGTCAATAGGTTCCACCTAGTTCTATATCCTAGGAAGTAGAAAAGACTACTGTGTTGATAGGGTTGACCTATTACTACAAGTAGGTAAGATAAATAATATGTAAGAGACTATGTCAAGTAGAATGACTGTGTATTGAAATAAGAAAACATTTGCAAGTACTTTTGAAAGAAAACACACAATCAATTGGGGTAATGAGGGTGATCCAATTGAGGCACACAACATAAAACCTTACAGCAATGTTGGCTAATGCAAGTTTTTGTAATAAAACATATAATTGAACAAATATTAAGTAGTCAACTTGGAAATTAAATGTTTTTAGATTATTAGAATATGATTTTAGATGTGATAGGGAGTTGGTTGTAAGCAAGGAACTAGAAATAAATCTATGTATGTTTCAAATATGTTTATACTAAAAAGGATTTATATTTGTAATGGTACTAGCCTGGTATTAGGGCCTACCCCCTCACTTCACACACTACAATGATAAGGGTGTCGAGTGCTTTGAAAATATATACCATTAACCATGTGTTTATACTTGGCCAAGAAACCAAGTTGGCTTCCCCTTTGGTGATAAAATCCAAGTAGGTAGGCCTTAGGTAGACAATTATTTAAATGTATTTTTAGGATTTTATGATTTTATAGTGTGTATAAAAGATAAAAATAGTAAAACTATATAGTATATCAAAAAATAAGGTAATTAGACTATACGATCTATTCTAAGCCTGCAAGTAATTAAAAATGAAAGTGTGATATAATTACTAGCATATAAGTGTTAATTATAATTTTGAAACATAGTACATTGTCATTTTAGATGATAGTGCATGTAGAGATGACAAAACATAGTCAAAAGTGTCGCTACTATACTGCTGAAACAAGGGTCTAAAAAAGAACTACATCAATAATATCGACCTATTTTTTTAGATAGAAGACAAAATATGGAACTACATTGACAAGGTCAACCTATTTTATTGTATGGGGTCTATTTTAAAGACTATAAATTGTAAAAAATAGAGCTATAATAAATAACAAAAATGATAGAGTAGGAGAAAATGGAACCTTGGTGAGTTGGAAGATGCTTAGAATTTGAAATTTTTATATTTAAATTTCTTGAAATTTCTACCAACTAAATCAACTAGGTCAACCTAGTTCTATAAAACCCTGATTCTAAATCTTGTAAAGTATATTGTATCAACAGGGTTGACATAGTATGTTTTTTGGAAGTCTAAAAAGCGTATTATGTCAATAGGGTTGACCTAGTAGTCTATCTAGAAGTCTAAAAAATCTACTGTGTCAATAGAGTTCACTAAGTATCTTGTACCTAATGAAAAAATTGCACAAATAGAAAAAAGTTGTATTGATGTGATTGTGTGTTAAACCTACACACAAAATTTAGAACTATACCAACACTATCGACCAAATATCAAAAATATAGAGAAATAAATTGATAAAATAATGAAAAATGTGAGATAAAACCTAAAAAATTTAGATTCATGTTAGGTTCACCATAATGTATTCAATCATAAATATTTCATGTCTATAAATCAATCCTAACTCAAAGAAGATTGATCATACCATACACTTCCAATTGGGGATACATTAGATAATCGAGAACATGACCAATACGGGGATCTATTATACCCAATTAGGGGATCTCTTATCATAATACACAATGTTAGGTAGGGTTTCAAAGCCTCTAGTCAATCACAATTATGCAATAACCCTAACTAGGTCCTATGTTTTATATTCACTAAATTAATAACAAGTAAAGTAAATTTTAGTCTAGTGCTCACCAAAGCTTGTGGCAAAAATTGGGGGTTAGAAACAATAAAAGTAAACATGCATAAGAAACATATACTAACATCAATTTCTATAGAATATTAATGCATGAAATATAATTACAAATGCATATCTATCTACTCCTACAAAGGAGGAACAAACTTAGGAATACTTACCTTTGAAGATGAACCCATCAAGCCTCAATCTCTCCCTAGGCCAAGGTGATTCACAAGAGGTTATTGTGGTATGTAAGGATGACAAGGATAAATCAAATCTAGGATACACAACCTATCAATGCATCCAAAAGACTTATCCATAAGATAATATCCCTATCTCTAAAGAAAGTATGAAACCCTAAGCTTGCTCCTCAAGTAGAATGGTGGATAAGTATATGCACAATAGATCTTATTCTTTCTTCTCTTTTATAAATAATGGAAAAATGAACTTGTATATATAGGCAAATTTATTCCTAAGCCCTTTCAAAAAAATTGGCCAATAAGGTCGACCTAGTAGACCTTGCATAGTTATGGAAAACAATTCATTAGGTCATGGGCTAGGTTGGCCAAGAGATGACCCAGACCCTAAACAAATTTCACCCAAAACTATATAAGGTTGACCTAGTTGACCTAGTATAGTGAATAATTGAAAAGGGGTTAAGGCTAGAAAAAGGGGACAAAAGGTAAGAAATGACTAAGGAGTGTGCAATAGAGAAGAACAAACTTAAGAATAAGGTTTTCAGGAGACAAGTGTTTAGATAAAAAGTGGAAAAAGTAAAACAATCATGTAAATCACTAATGGTCTACCCACCCCTTTCCTAGTGTATCCCTTAAGGTGTGCACTTAGAGAGATTGAGACTTGATAGGTTTCTACAAGATAAAAGTCATCAATAATCAATAAAAGTTTGAAAATATTATGTGTATACACATATCATGTGTCAAATGAGATTAATAAGTAGTGTATAGAGAAAAAATGATGTGATTAAGTGACCAAGGGATGAAATGGAAGGATTGGTTAGTGCGGTTGAGCTATCCTTGGGTACCATGGATAATCAAGTGCAACCTACATAGTCTCAAGGGCCCTTAGGCTGATGTATTTCTAACAAGGATGAAATAATGATGTGAGGAACATAAGATTATATGGGGAGTGAAGGAAATAGAGGAATTAGTTGTAAATATTAAGGGTGGATGAGATGAAGTGTTGGAAATCAGTGATCTATAACCTGATGGTATCAATGATGCCCCTAGTAAAGATAGATTAATAGGTAGTATAAATGAGGGTGTCATGGTTATTGATAGATACCAATGGGAAATCAACCATAATAAAATAATTACAATGAGATCTATGACATTTCAACATATTCCATGTAATGACACATGTTTAGGAGAACTATGGGTCTCAAATGGAGGAGAGATGAGTGTTATTGTAACTTAGAGAAGTGCTTGATGGATAGGATTTGGTAGGATATGGGGTAAAATAATTAAGTATGGGGGTAGTGATGATTCCAAGATAATGTTTTAGTAGACCTTAAGAAACTCAGGTGACCAAGGTACTGATGAAGTATGAATAAGAGCAAAAGTCGATAGAGTTTTATGAATGGAATAATCCCATATGCCTTGGGAGTAGTAGGTTGGGAGTCATAAAGGTGGATAAATAGGAATAAAAAATAAAAAGGGAGGCACTCATAAAAATGAATGTGATACAAAGAGGTGGTTTTATTGGAAGAGGTGAGGAATGATTCTAGGCTGCCAATAAGAGGTGGCAGAATAAGGCAGTAAAAGTGGAGTGGTAGTAGTTATGATCAAGTAATCTAAGAAGGGTGGTTAGATCATATGTTATATTTACAATTAAATCCAATCAAAATGAAAATAAACACACTAACATGCATAACACTATCTTACCTATATCAAAGGGAGGATCATAATGAAGAAAAAAATTGAACAAAGGACAACTAAAATGCAAAAAAAACTTACCTTTCTTACCTTCCTTGAATGATCCAAGAGATTTATTCATTTGGATTGATCATATTTTTCTCATAAAATCTTCATCAATGGAGCTTAGCTATATCAATCTCTCCTTAACACGATGGATCATTTGAAATGGCTTAATGGCTTGGCTCAATTTTGGCATTATAACACTATGTATTTGTTTCATGCCCTAAATCCTACATTATAACATTACTATGTACAAGCTCTCATAAATGAGAGGCAAATGCTTGTATTTATATGTTTGACAAATGATCTTGGAATTGGTTCAAACCTCACCTTATTTCATTAATTAACCTTAGTAAAGTTAAAAGGTGTCCAAACCTCATGATTAGCATGGAATAGGCATGGGTGAGATATTTTGGATTTTGGAAAACTCACAAAAGGTCAATATGAATTCATAAGATATTCTTTGATTTTTGAATTTCCTTTTTGATAACTCATTTAATTTCTCAAGGATGATTCAATTAGGCATTTGATTAGGTTTTGCATGTTAATGAATTATTTTTAAGATTTTGAACATTTCCAAATGTTGATTTAATTGATGTGTGCATTTACTCTATTTAATTGATTTTTTGGTAAAATTGCATGTTATGAAGCCAAATTCAAGATGTTTAGAAATTTTTAGTTTATATATTCAATGTTTGGTAAGAATTGATCTAAAGTTGGGTATGAATCCATTGGTGGCCAATTTTATGTGTCTACAACAGTTATCACTATGAGCCATGTTTTAAGAGGGAAACCTCTATCAGGAGATGAGAAGGATTTTGGGTAAAATGCCATCGTCTCTACAAGCCAAGTTTTACTAGCTATAGAGAAGTTGAAACTGACATGGGTTATCTATATAGGTGGCCATGATTACTATGTTCTAAGGATGATAATTGATATGCATGGTAGGGTTTAAAAATCATGTTCAATCTCTTCATAGGTAGGTATATGAATTATATATTTGCATACCTTTATACCAATAATCCTTATAGAGCACTGAACATAGCATCTTCAACATTGATCTAAGGGACTTAGAGGAGGAATATGTGGTTACTGGTAAAGAATGTAGTGGAAGCTTAGCCACCACTCAAGAAACATTGGATGTGGTTGATAAAAAGATAAAATGTGTAATATAGATTTGGGTCATAGAAATAAATGAGAAAAGGCCAAATTAGTGTTGGAATATTGTCATTAATGTCAAAGACAAAGTGAAGGGAAAGCTATAGTAGATTTAGACTTACTCAATAGCTTCAAAATCACCTAGAGCTTTAGACTCACTCAATAGCTTCAAACTTGCCTAGAGATTTAGAATCATTCAATAGCTTTGGACTTGCCTTCAGATTCTAACTCACTTGATAGCTTTGAACTCACTCAGTGTGAAGATTAGTGATTGAATATTAAAAGACCAATGATTTCATTAAAGGGGTAACTATTTGGTTAAGGAGGCTTACAATTTAGCTTAGAGAGAAATTCTTATGTTTGTGGGGAAACATTAATTAGCTATGTATTAGTTAAGTTTATGGGAAAAATTATATTTAATATAGGTTGACTCATGTTTATAATGATTTAATTAAGTGTGTTACTTAATTAAATGAAAGGCTGTGAAGTTTAAAAGGTGTGTATCTCTTTGAAAATACATGAAGTAGATATAAAAGGGAGTAGAAAGGATTAAAATAAAATAGAATGGATTTGAGAAAATACATCATTCAAGTCTAAGAAAGAGAAGAAGAGAAGATTAGAAAATAAAATAGAATATCTCTTAAAGAAAATAATTGTGAAGGGCATATTTATTTTAATGAAGAATATCATTTGAGAATTGTGAAAGAGAGGAGAGCAGAAAGTATATAGTAAAATTAATGAGAGATAAAGTTTAATAAAATCAAAGCCATAATTCAATTGAAGAATTAATCATAGATGGTGGAAACGATTTGGCTTGGGGTCGATTCCGCAAAGTCTAGGGGTTGGTACTCCTATGGGTTGGTTATCATGAGTCAATCGAGTTGGTACTTGGTGAAGGGGATAAATGTCTATAGTGTGTGGGTGCTCACAAATTGATTGAGTTGGTGCTTGGTTTTGGGATTGGTGTCTCTATTAGGTTGGTGCCTTCAAACATTACAAAAGAGTTATATATGTGAAATTAATATTTTACTATGGTTTTCTCTAAAAATGGTTTCTATGTAAATCTTATGTTCTCTTGTGTTATTAGTTTATAGATCTTGAATGTTTATGTTTATTATGGTTGATTAAATTTAAAATATTAAAAAAATATCCTATATTGATTCACCCATATCATTATGAGTTTGTGCTTAAAAAGTATTGAAACATTTTATGAGAGGAAGGTTGTGGTGCAGGTGAATGGTATAAAATTTAGGTACACAAAATGGTCAGAAGGAAGAATAGGAGGATTTACATCGAGGTAACAAAAGAAAATGGCTATAGATTTATTATGGATTTTTGTTGTATATGTATGTGTGTATTGAGTGATGTGTAATAAATTAGGGTTTTGGGAATGGGTGCCATAATAGGGGAGATCATATGTAAAAATGTGGGGAGAAGCTAAGGGGATGGTGTGAAGGTTGCATAGGTTACAAGAAGAGACATCATAGGGTAAAGGAGATTATAAAATTTCAAGGAGATGAGGTTGAAGAGTGATGGATTTTCATGGGTGAGAGATGGGGAAAAATTCATAGGGTTAGGGTAAGGGGTGTATGCACCTAAAATCCCTCACCTCATTACCATTGATAATATTCCTATTAACCATCACTAATCCCACTAATCCCATCTATTTTAATTCATCCCACTAATTTATACTAATATTATACATGTGTCTAATATTCCCATCCATAATTATTCATTCACTATCCTTAGTCTAATCCCATTCCTTCATTAATTCTATCCTAATCCTTATTATCCTAATCTAATATTAGTTATCTATTATTTGGTAATTTTTAATTCTTATGACCCCACCTAACCACCTACTAGCCTACTCCCTAGGATTTTATACACCCATAGACACCTAATCCTTCTTTAATCCCAATCTAACCTTCCTCTAATCATCATTAACCCATAAATAGAGTTCTAGAACTCTCCAAATCTAGAATTCTCTCATACCTAGCCTTCCTCTCTAGAAACCTCTAATTCTAGAGGTTTCTAAGGAATTTGATATTCCTTGGATAATCTATAACCGTTGATCTCTTCCCTCTAACTTTGAATTTAATCAATAGATCTTCCATCCCTTCCTCTATATAACCAACACTCCTTCATTTAGGAGCATCTAAAAAGCTTGTGGAGAATCCATGTCCAATTGTCAATTGATCCAAGCATCATAGTGTCAATATGAGTCTAATTATTCAAGTGTAAATCTTGAAATGGAGGCATGATAAGGTAAAAAGAATGGTAAGCATGTTTTATTGGTTCTAATTTTCCTTTTATATCCATTTCTATTAGTGTTATAAAGTTTTAAGTTTTTATTGACATTTTGATAATATTACATTGAACTTGAAATTTGGTACACATTTTGGAGACCACGATGGCACATGTTCCCCATTTAATCCATTTTTATTATTAGTTGTATTTTTATAACTTGTAGGGTCATTTGGTTCAATAAAATTTCAAAATTTAGCAATTTTTGCATGCACAGGTTATAGTCATGGGTTTACACTGATAGTCATGGCATTGCACTAGTCAGTAATGATATTATTACTATAAGTAGTGATATTGTATTAATCATATCATTAACTACTAATTGTCTATCTAACTATTTATTTTTTTTTGTTTTTGATAATCTCATGGCTTGTAATTAGTGATATTATTAGGTGAGTGATGATATTGTCTAACCTAGTCACTATATTATAAAATGCTAACCGTTTTGTGCTGCATGTTCATTTTTGACAAAACCATGACTTACCCAAACACTTGAAGACCACAACATAATCACATTATGCCCTTTTCCATTTTCCTTATTCTTTATAATACCACAACTATCAATACTTTTTATATTTATGAGATTGATCTTTACAATCATGATATTGTAGTTGTTGTCATGATTTTGTCATTTAATTACTTGTCCTTAGTCTTTTAAATCTTAATCAAGCAGAGGTAGAATAATATATCTAAGCATAGGCATGTTTTTGATAATCATATTTTTGTTATAACTTTTAGATATTGTGGTATGAAATCTAAGGGTCTATTTTGAAAATTTTATATAATACAAAACTTTTAATCTATTTTCAACCATCTATACATAATCCTTCTTGCATCTAAAATAATCTATCATTTAGAAATTTGTTTGTGTCAAAATCTAAATCTAAAAAATTTATCATTTTTGCATAATATCGTGACTCTCAATTTTTTTATAGTTATGACTTTATCATTTCCAGTAGTAATTTTATGATTTATGATAAAACCATAATTATCGATCTAGAGGTTAATAGTGGTATTGTCATTCCTAGTCACAGTTTTATCAAACATTCATAGTTTTGTAGCTAACCATCACGGTTAAGACAACCACTACAATATCACAACTTGTAAATCATGGTTTTGTCCTAAAAGTCATGGTTTTACACTATACAATTGTGATTTTGTATTATTTTTTTCCTTTAATGTGGTCCTTTTTGGGTGCATTTTTTGAGTCATTTTTATGTATTTTGAGTCATTCTGAGCCTCCCGTAAAGTCTAAATTGCCTTTATCAATGAGGGGATTTTCTTCTCAACCTTGTGAACTACCCTCAGACCCTATAAGGGGCTCTACCCCTCAACCCGATAAAGGAATCTTTCCCTTGACTCTACAAGGGGCATTTCCCTTTGACCCCATAAGGGGTGCTACCCCTTGACCCCAATGGAGCCTGCCACCCCCAGACCCCCGCATCATGTCTTAATCACCCCAAAGAATTTATAGAGCCAAACCATGATTTTTTTAGGGTATTTTATTAAGGAATATTTTACTAAAATCTTGTTTATTGTAGGGGTTATTGTGCTAAAATCATCTTACAGGTCATATTTTGGGTCTAACATTTAGTTTTACAGGATACCCCTCAAGAGTGATTTATCACAATGACTAATATTATTGTTGCAAGACCCCACTCTTGAGTGTCATATCAAACTACTAACATATGTGCTTTCAAGTTTATAGTCAAATACCCATTTTGGCACTTTTTCACATCATTTTTATATTGCATATATTTTTTTAATAATCTTATTATGTGTATATATTTCTAGTGAAAAAATCAATTTTTATATATAATTCTTTGTGTGTTGATTTGTAGATAATTTGTCATATCATTCTCATCACACATAGGTAATTAAAGTGGTTAATTAATTATATCATGTGTTTGCCTATTTGTTTAGCCCTTCCTCTAGGATAACATGTAACATGAAATTGACATCCATGAACAAGCTTAGTCTATAGGGGTTAGTGTCATGGATTTCATCACCATGCACTACCGAAATCTATGTTCTAGTAGAGTGTAAAAATCAAGTATAATTTTTGTTAGGCTAAATGGTTGACCCCATACTAGTCATTCATGAAGGGGAAGAGTTAACTCTATAAACTAGGCATTAAAAATCACCCTATATAAATTTGGGCCCCAATGTACCTTTGTGTATATCAAGGATGCCCCTAGAGATATTATTTAGCCTGGTATAGAATATTTTAGTCATAATAGGTGTACCGCTATAGGAGTTAGTATCATCTCTAAGGTAGCCATTAGGTATGATTAGGGTTGAGAGGGTTTGGTTTATTTTCTAAAGGGTCATCAGCCTATAGCCTCATCTATGAAGCCATTGGATGGTGTAGACATTGATTTATACACCTTTGAGTTTACTAATCATAGGTTATGGCTTCCTTACTTGGGTGTGTGTTGTGATAAACCCATATTATTTGTGAGCTGAGTCAGCGTTTTACCTATCCAAACATATCTAGGTATTTTGTATGTATCATCTTGTATATCCTTACCACATATATATCCCATCATCCTTTGTAAATATCATATTGATCATCCTTTTCATCCTATCATTATACATATTAGATTTATCCCATCTTATCTTGTCTAGTCATACCTACTTATAATAATTCATCCCTCCAACTTATCTTGTAAACATCATCTTGTACACCCCATCACATATTTAAATCAAATCTTGTATATCCTTGTCCCACCCCTTTGTACATAATTTTATTCTCTTGTACATCTATTTTAGTCACATCCTATCCTAATAGCTTATATTTTTATCTTGCACCTCCATCTCCCATTCCCCATCTTATCTTCATCGCATCCTATCCTAACCATATCCACTTATCATTTTTCATACCCCCATCACCTCCATCTTATTTTGACCATCCTTTATATTATCACCACCATCTCAATTTCATTCTTAGTCATATCCACCCAATCCTAGTCACATCTTATGTATCCTAACTTCATCCTCTTGTACATAATTTATTTATTGAACATCATACTAGTCTCTCATATTAGTCACATCTGCTCATCATCCCAGTCATACCTTATCATAAGACCAACTCATCCATAATCAATCACATCTCACTTTGACCTTGCCTTATCCATCAATCATGACATAGTCTTGATCATTCCCATATAATTTTATTGACATCACCCTCTTACACATTTGATCATAACCCATCACTTATCGTAATACCATATTGTCTCACCATCTACATTCTATCCTAATTCTACCCATCCATGGTCCTAATTATACCCATGCCATCTTGTCTCATTATCCCATCACCTTGTATATCCTTGTTTTACCTTCTTGTACATCATTTGCTCTTTTGTAAATCCTTTTAACCACATCTTATCACTAGACCTATATGTCATTAGTCATCCACTAATGACATCCTAATCATACCTCATCATCTATATCTTATCTTAAATCTATACCCAATCACTTGTCTTAACCTTTCCTTCATCACCCATCTAGTCATCACCTCATCTTATCCTAGTTGGCTTCTAGGTCACATATGGATCTAAACCATCCACCTTCTATTACCCCTTTATATTTTCATCATCACACTATCCTAATCACCTTCATCACCTAATCCTACCCCATCCCATCTTGAGTAAATTGGTCTAAGGTTTTGAGTTAGTCCTATCATCCACATCACCCTATCATCCTATTCCACTATCATTTATCCTTTGTTTAAATACTCATACCTAGTCAATATTTTGCTATCATCTTGTCACCTTATCCATCTCAATCTATCAAACCCATAAGTTGAATCTAGTCCAATCATTTTTCCTTATTCATTATTATCACCCATCATATCATCCTCTTACTTATTTTGAATATTATGCACCCATCACATTCCCAATCCTTTTTCTAGCTGGACAACTAGGCATTGTTGATAAGTTGTTAGAAATTATTACACTATCAATCTAACAGTTGATCATAGTCCTTAATCCTTTAGTATATCTCATCTTCATCATTACCTATCATATTATCTCAATCTTTTCAATTTATTGTGTTTAATAACCTTATCCAATCCTTATCCTACCTACAACATCCATCATCTATTAACCATTAACATGGAACTAGACCCTAATTTCATTAACCAATACATAGCTTCCCATAAAGATGATATCCTATTGAATTTCATTATGATAGGTGTACCACTTCCTAAAGGTGTTGATCACTTTCAAATCATTACACCTCTCATCCAAGATACTTCATGTGAATCCATACCAATCCTCCATCTGCACATCATAAACCACCATCATTACCCATTCTCATACTAGCAAATGGAATCCAATCTTGACCACCTTGCCTACTTCCTATCCATCCACCTATTCTCATCAACCATTTGAACTAAGGTCTAGTGATTCCACATCTAAGGCATAAAGTAAATTGGGTCCTTATAATCCCCTTCTTATATCCTTGGAAGCCCTATTCAAATAGTTAGTCACCTCAAACATGATGGTTTATCCACCCATATGACATCTTGATCCCACCAAACCCAAGCCCTCTTAGTATAAAGATAACCAATATGTGCATATCACCAAACCTGGGGGCATACCATTAATCAATGTTGACATTTCCAAGACTATGTCCAAGACCTCATCAATCATGGTGACATAATTATTGAGGATGAACAAGATGATGTTAAATCCCTAGGTAAATAAAAAGATGAATTCCAAGATTTCCTTCCCAATCATGCTCAAGCCCTTCCCTTCCAAGGTCAAGGTCAAGACATCCCATCCCTCTTTCATAATCCCCATATTTTGATAAGTCCTCCATCAAAGCTAAGTCTATTACCCATGACCTAAGTTCCCTTATCTCTCATAAGTATCTCCATGATCCTATCATGTTGAACCTATAATTTATCCATCATCTCCCTCTCACCCATCACATCAAATACCCCATGTTGAGAGGTCAATCATAGATAATGAATATCTCCATAATAGAATTATATCTTGTGCATCAGAGTCAGCTTCAAAGTCAACATCTAAGTTCTTATCTTATAGAGGATCATGTTCAACACCCATATCCAATTAGATTCCTTGTCAAAAATGTCATCCCTCATTAATGCTGATAATGACTATCTTTTAGAGGATACCTATAATCCAAACACCTCAAAATAATTACTAGGCATATATTTTGATTCCATTTTAGATGATGAGATCATAAATGAGTTTTTTCAAGATTTATCTATCAAAGATCATTATAGTAAGTCTGATCCTCCTTTGGATATGTCTACTAAAATTAGTCCTAGTGATCCTTTTATTGATCTTGAGGAGATTTTCTTTGATGTTGAAATTGGCTCTCTTAGGAACCCATATAAAAACTATGTTGCCCCATCACCACTAATTGACCTCATCACATCATCTCCACCACCTTCATCCATCATGGACCCTTTTCTCCCCATCGATGATCATTTAATCACTTCCCTCTATAAGAATGAACATGAGAATGCATCATTGGACATTTCTTCAAGCAATATAATATATGATACAAATCCAAATGTCTAAGACAATATTCCAAAAGTCATAAATCATAATCAAGTAGTCTTTGATACCATTAGTCAAAACCAAGAAGATTTAAATCATCGACCTTATCCAAAAATTTCCTCTTAGTGAAGCTCGATATCTAACACTAAGAGACTATTAGAGTCAAAATAATCATTGTATATCAAGTCAAAGATCAATATCTCTTAGTGAAGCCCAAAATTAGGCACTAGGGGGATCAAAATAAAATATAGTCAAGTGCACAAAATCATATGGCCAATCATCTATCAAATAGTTAGATCAAAGATGCATGCCAAAGTCAAAGTGTTTTGGATCTCCTACACTATTTTATCAATTGGCACCAATCAAATGAATAATGTCCAATACCTCCAATGATGTATACAAATAATATTCCTAATCCTCCATCACCCATTACACTATCATATCCTGATCCCAATCCTTCATCATCCATCATAGCATCTTATCATGAACCCATAATCCAATCTAGTTCTATAATCCATTTAAGTTCCATACCTCCCCGTCATGATCTAATCAAATCCATATCTCCATCACCTTCCCAAGAATAATTGTCTCTCCTAAGGGAAACAAAGACACTTGGTCTATATGTCTAGAGGGGTTTCCATCAAGCATTACACTAGGTCACATGGACCCTATTACATCTAGTGGTGATGATATGGTCCTGACATCACACTTCTCTAGAATAGGTGTTGGATAAATAATCCATCCAATGCTCTCACCTTACATTTCATCCATCATCTAATAAATCAAGATGCCCAATAAAGTCAAAAGTTAAATAAAGGAAAGAAAAATCATTCATCCAATGGTGAAAACTAGTCTTTTGGTGCCTTGGGTAAGTACCATGATGAAAACTAGTTTTTGACATCATGGTAAAATAATATGTTGTCCATATTTTTCCTCAACACTTAGGGGCAAATCCATCTATTTCATATCCTCATCCATCCATCCCACTTGTCACATCACTTGTCCACCTTGTCTATATCACCCATCATCTTATCACTTGATTCATTATTCTTATCCATCATTTGTCATCATATCATGCATCTTATCTCTTCTTCCTTCCTATCTTAACATTCATAAGGAATTAAAAGGTGTCTTGATAACTATCCCAAACTCCTCTTGGCATATCCTCCAATAGACACTCAGGCAAATAACCATCTAGTTCTTTCATGATGTGGTCATTTGTTATCCCTAATCTATTCATCCTTGGTCCCTATCATCATCATCATTTGCTATCCTATCCATCATCCCTCCATCCTTCTCTTCATTTATATGATTCTTATTCCATTTTATAGTAATTCCATTTGTATAGTGTATATACATATCTTAAAATCCTTAAAAATTGAAATATGTCAAAAACCCTAAAAATCATAAAATTTGAAAAAAATATAAAAATAGTAAATTGTGTCTTATCTTATGCCTAATCCCCTAGTTGCATCCATCTCCCTCCATCTCATATTTTCCCATATTTTGGATACCACATTTCATCTTGAAATCAAATATGAGTGGTCATCCATCCCTTTATGTCTTCAATCTCATCCTATTGGCTAGGTCTTATCAACATACATCACCTTGTCAAAGATTTTAATCTAGCACCCATCACTTCCTATCAAGATATTTTCATATTTGGCACCTATCTAATTTCCCTTTGAAAATATGGAAGGTACTTGATCCCATCATTATCCTATCATTGCCTTTTCATACCTAGCACCCATCCAATTACTTTTTC
Organism: Torreya grandis; assembly: GCA_037957365.1. Classification (NCBI taxonomy): domain Eukaryota; kingdom Viridiplantae; phylum Streptophyta; class Pinopsida; order Cupressales; family Taxaceae; genus Torreya; species Torreya grandis. The sequence goes on from JARHVA010000110.1 coordinate 1,370,525, forward strand.
CTAGTGTGAAATATATTTGATCTCATCCTATCATAGTCTCCTTGCTAGATTGGATCCTTGTATGGCCTTATCTAAGGTAATCCATGGTCATCACTTTTATAAATCACTTTCATTTGCCATTTTTTGATTTTCTTTCAAGACCAAATCAATATTCAAATACCTCCTTCAATAATCTATCTTTTTATCCATAACTAGGGGCAACACCTAATCCTCATCTTAATCATGATCACCTTATCCAAAATCTAACCCTGTCCTAAGTTCACAATCACATCATGACCATCTAACCGATCATGTAGTCACTCATTTCATCATTAGACAAGACACTATGACATTACATGTCAATACTTATCTATTATTTATGCTTTTTTCACCATATATATATATATATATATATATATATATATATATATATCTTGTTTGTATTATGTTTTTTTTACATCATGTCCATTTTTGTCTATTGAGAAATGAACAAGGATGTTATGAGGACACCCAAAGTGCCCTCAAAGATGGAAAGTTCAGTATTTTCCCATACACTTTGGCCTAATGTCCTCTTGGTCATGTTTATATCATGGGGCATATTTTCAAGTGCTATATTTTTAGATTACTTAAACTATGATGAGTTTTATGGCATTTATGATGGATTTATCTCATCATCATTCTCCCCATCATAACCCATCCAACTAATATCCAATATTTTTTCCTCATCCCATCATCTAATTCATATCTTTTAACCACTAACAAGTCTAATCATCCACATCATCATCAATTTCTAATCACTAATCATCATCATCATCATCATCATCTCATATTTATAAATACATCACCCTGAGGTCTTTTCAAACTATGTAGGTAATACTTGGTCATGTTTCAATACCCATGGATATCTCATCAACTATCTCTTCTATCCTCATCATCAATCAAATCATTTGGTCACTCGATCATATCAATTCTTCTATATCATCAACCCTCATCATCTTATATCTCTTTATTAGTCAAATACTTGAGCCATAATTGTTCAATCTATGGATCAATCACCATTGCCATCTCCTTAATATTTTTATTTAATCACCTTCACCTGTCGATTGGGCTTGACAAAATCACCACGTCCATCTTTTATTACATCAATAATTGATTGGTCAAGTTATCCATTATCATTCCCTTGCATATATCCTTACTAAAGGCAACATCACATTATGGATTATTGATTTGACACCATACAATCTATTGGTCACTCAATCACATCATTATTCTTCATCCCTCTTCATCATATCAATCAAATTTAGCTTTGAGCTACACCCATTACTTTCATTATCAAATCATCATCTTATCTTGGTGAATATCTCTGCCATACATGTATCCTTACTCTGGATATGTCTAGATATTATATCCATTTAATCCTATCATCATCCAGTTATTGTTGATTCCCCCTTGGGATATGTCTACAACCACGACACCCATCATCTCTATTCCCTATGCATGTTTCCTTTCCAAAGGCATCATTATCAATTTTTAGCTCATTTCTCAACATCAACCTCATCTTTTTTATCTTCTATACTACATTTGGAATCCAATCCCCTTGTCTATCCATCACATCCCACCCATTATTTCTTCTTTTTGAGAGGCCATTTATCTCATTCTTATCCACATATTCCCTTAAGGGGGCATCATATCCCCTATCATCATTTACTATCATTCATATCCCCTATCATTAATATCCCCTATAATCATCTACTAACATTCATTTATGACATGGTTTTTCTTTGAAATACCATTTTACTCCATTCACAATGCTCTTTTAAAGAGGGGTAAAATATATTTACTAATTTTGATAATCCCATCTATTTGAATTCATCCCACTAATTTATCCTAATCCTAGCCATACATATAATATCCCCATCCATAATTATTCATTCATTATCCTTAGTATAAACCCATTCCTTCAATAATTCTATCGTAATCCCTATTATCCTAATCTAATCTTAGTTATCTATTATTTGGGAATTTTCAATTCCCATGATCCCACCTAACCACCTACTAGCCTACTCCAGAGGCTTCTCTACACCCCTAGCCACCTAATACTTCTCTAATCCCCATCTAACCTTCCTATAATCATCATCAACCCCTAAAGAGAGTTCTAAAACCCTACAAATCTATAACTCTCTTTAAACTATCCTTCCTCTCTAAAAACCTCTAATTCTAAAGGTTTCCAAGGAATTTAATATCCTTTGGATAATCTATAACAATTGATCTCTTCCCTCAAAGTTTGAATCTCATCCATATATCTTCCCTCCATTACTCTATATAACCAACACTCCTCTTTCATGGAAGACCATCTAGAAATCTTGTGGAGAATCCATGCCCAATTTTTAATTGATCTAAACATCCATTATCAACATCTCTAATCAATCATTATAGTGTCAATCTGAGTCTAATTATTTAAGTGCAAATCCTAGAATGGAGGCATGAGAAGGAAAAAATATTTTCAAGTATGTTTTAATGGTTCTGATTTGCCTTCTCTATACATTTATATTGGTGTTATCAAGTTTTGTGTTTTTATTGTCATATTGATAATATTGCATTGAACTTGAAATTCGATGCACAAGGGTAATAAGAGTGACATATGTGTGGGGATACGATGGGGTAAGAGGGGCCATAGGGAGGGATTTGCATACTAGAGGTGGTATTAAAAGAATTATAAAAGTGAGGAAAAAGGTAAAATGTGATGGGGGAATAGGGGTCATCAAATGTCTAGGGATTACCCAGTTGTTTCATGAGATGAAACAACACTAATTGACTGGTAATTGTTTTTATATGACAAGATGAGAGAATTATGGAGGTGATAATGGTGGCAAGAAGATGGTTGTGAAGATGGTGATGTGTAAAATGGTTAAGTATGTATACAAACCATAGAGGCATGGGAGAATAAATGATAATAATAGTGGTACTGGTGACTATTCTAGCCAATTGACAACTACTCAAAGGGACATAATATAACCACAATGCCAAGTGTCACTCCTATAGGGTCAAATTATTCATAGAGATATAAAAATGGTAGATGTGTTATCTTAATAACATCATTACTAGATTAGGTTAACTAATGGGAGGCATAAATTGTCATACTACAATAATAGATGGAGTGGATATGAGCTAATCATAGGCAACTACATGAACAATTAGAGTAAAGAGAAGTAGAGGCATAAGTTATCATGATAGAGAGAAATATGGATCATATACTATTGGATGCCCTATGGATATGAGACATGATATCCAAAGTGTTGAGGATGGCTTGAGATACATAATGTTGGAGAGCTTTATATGAGTAAGTAGTGCCAATAGGGAAAGATTTTCCATCATACAAGGTAGTTAGTTTATCTTACAGGTCATCGGGTTCTAGATCATCAAGTTAATTGGAGCACCCATCATCGAGGCCACCACCTTAGGGTGGGATTTAAATAATGATGTATCATAGGTATAGAGTTGGGATCATATGTAATAGGAAGACAATAAGGAATAAATATATGTAATTATTGGATAAATGATGTTATGGATAATAATGGTAAATCTCGTCTTTTTGTACACGATGATGATGATGATGATAATGATGATGATATATAGATATATAAATGATGATAAAAGTTGGTGTGGATGTGTTGTATTATTATGTGTTGGTTTGAAATAATGGTTATGTGTAACATACATGATGAGATAATGTATGTGATTTTGATGATATTAATAAAAAGAAAATGGGATGGGTCTTATTATGTTATGGAATAATTATGATGTGATATATTATAGCTAGTAAGTTAATTATTGAGAGTATGTGGGGTCACAAATTTAAGGGATAAGTATGTTAATTTTATCCAAATGATGATTTGATAGCACTTGATGAGTAATGACACTATGGTGAGGGGTATTGATCATTTATGGGCCTATCTAACTAGTAAGGCCTATCAGGCACTACTATGAATGATGGGGTATGGGTGTTATATAATGCTTATAGATGTAAGGATATTGTGAAATGAAGTTTTTTCACATTCATTAATGTAATTGGTGTAGTTAAAGTGGTTTAAAACTCAAATAATGTCACAAGATAGGCCAATACCACCATTAGAGCAAATCTATGAAGTGAGCATGCAAGTTTTCCCTACTCTGCATTGAGTGATGGACCTTTTGGAAGTGATATTATGACAATAAAAATTAGAAGAGTTGAGTCCCCATTTGTAATTTAAGATGTGCCAATTTCTTTATGCAAGGTGTTGAGTGAGAAGATGTACTGAAGGCCCTACAGGACCTAAAACCATCCTTTTCTTTCATAGTGGAGACCTTCAGGGGTGTCAAGAGCTGCTAGAACCTAAAAGATTGCAACAATATGATGTAACTAGTAGAATGAGGGAGGTGGTGTAGGAATCAACTTCATCTAACATGTGTTATTTTTGGTGGGAAAGTTGGTCATTTAGGTCAGTATTGTCCCTAGAGGGAGCTGATAGTGTTAGGATAAAAGCAAATACATAATTATCTTTTGGTTAAGTTTAAATGAAATATGTGGAGAGATTATATGAAATAAAAATAAAACCTACAAATTAAATACAAAATTGAAAATGGAAATGGAAATGCAAACCACAACACCAAGATAACATGGTTCACCCAATTTGGGCTACGTTCATGGAGAAGTTTGTAACTCTTTCTTATTATAGTAGAATACGTAGAGAATACAACTATGACATAAACCTGTCACTCACTATCCTCACACTATCTTACACCTCTTTCTTTTCCCTTCAATACAAAGCTAAAACCTATATTTACAATGCAAAATACATGTATACAAATCAACCTTGCTTGCAATGACCAAGTATACATCTCATACTTAAATCCAAATTTTAATGAGAAATAAATGAAGGAGAAAACAAAGAGAGGGAAGAAAATTGTTCCACATTCTAAGTGGGTGCATAAGTGGACATTAAATAATGTCTTCCACTTTGTGCATAGTCTAAAACAAAATGGACATTCTTTATGCAAAAGCATTTTCACCCCCATGTGACCTTTTGTCCCTTGTCCTCCACTTTCACAAGCATCTAAACCTAATTCTCCACTCATCCACTAAATACCAAAAGATGCACACTCATCTCTTATTTTTAACCAAGCACTAAGATCATGGATCATCCATAGAATTGTGTTCCACACATCCACTCACTTATTCCACTCAAAAGAGACACCCCACATGCTTCCCATATGAAAAAATAAAGAAAGAACATGTGATTAGTAGAGAAATTCATCCCACATCTTTCTCATAAATTTATAATAATTAAAATATACCTTGTATGCCATGCCACATCACCTAGGATCCACCACTTAGAACTCATCATGTGCCCATATTTTGGGACCCATCATGGGCCCCACTATCATGATCATGAATAGTGTCATGTGAATAGTTTTTGTGAATAGTGTTCATGTGAATAGTAAATTAACACCTAAAATTTTTCCCACTTAAATTTAGTAGTCAAATTTTATTTATTTCACCCACTGCACAAACTTCTCATCCCAATCTTCCTCATCCATGAAGACCAATTGAAGTTGAACAAAATTCCAACTTCACTCTTGTGACTACCTTGGTCAACATATTTGTAGGGTTATCATTTGTATGTACCTTCTCCAAATTCAATTTTTCCTCTTTTAAGACTATCTAAATGAAGTGATACCTCAACTAAATGTGCTTCATCGTGGAGTGAAATGTTGAGTTTTTTACTAAATGAATAGCACTCTAACTGTCACTAGAAATTACTCCTTTTCCTTGTTAGTGTCCCAACTATTCCATCAGTCCCTATAGCCATATCATCTTCTTGTTTGCTTCTATAGCCATAACATACTCATCCTCTATGGTAGAAAGTGCTGCCACTTTTTTTAGACATGAGATCTAACTCACGATTATACCACCCACAGTAAATGCATACTAGTAGTGTTCCTCCTACCATCCAAATCTCCTACCATGTCTAAATCAACATATCCTATAGAATAATATATGATCCATCATAACATAAAACTAAATCCATGGTACCTCTAAGATATCAAATAATCTACTTAACTACCTACTAGTGCTCCTTTCCTAGATTGATTATTAATTTACTCACCATTCCCACTACATGTGCAATGTTAAGCCTTGTACACACCATAATATACATTAAACTACCCACTATTGATGAGTAAGGGATTTTATACATGTGATTCCTTTCTTTCTCTATCTTGGGACTCTAATCCTTTATCAAATTGAAGTGGCATGCCAAAGGAGTTCCAATAGGTTTTGCATTCTACACGTTAAACCTCTCTAATACTTTATTGATGTACTCCTCCTATGATAATGTTGGTGTCTAATTATTTCTATCTTTAGATATCCCTATCCCAAGGATCTTCTTATCAGCACCAAGATCCTTCATACTAAAAGAATCACCCAACTATATTTTGAGTGAATTAATAGCCTACATGTTAGATCATATTACTAACATATCATCTACGTACAAAAGTAGAATAATATAGATGTTATTATCAAATATTATAAAGTACACATAATGGTCAGAATGACATATAGAATAACTTTGTTCTAGTGTAAAACTATCAAACTTAAAGTACCATTGTATTGAAAATTGTTTTAGGCCATACAAGTTATTCATCAGTTTGCACACTAACTTCTCCTTACCCTTGACTTGAAAACCTTGTGGGTATTGCATGTATATCTCCTCCTCCAAATCCATATGAAGGAATGCAGTCTTCACATCAAAATGTTCTAAATGAAAATCTTCCCCTACAACTAAACTAAAAATAGTTATGATAGAAGTCATTTTAACAACAAGATAAAATATTTCATAAAGTCTATACCTTTCTTTTATACAAACCATTTCACCACCAATCTAGCTTTTTACTTCATCTTGACACCATCATCCTTCAAATTGTAAACCCACTTGTTCTATAATGATCTCTTTCCCTTTAGAAGCTCAATCAGATCCCATGTTTGGTTTTCCATAAGAGAGTCATACTCCTCATCCATAGCATGATCCCACTTCTCATTAGCATCAACTTGCACTACTTATTCAAATATTTATGGCTCACCACCATTGGTAAGTTACAAATAACTGAATGAAGGAGAAAACTATTTAGGTGGTATACTTACTCTTGTAGATATCCTCACAATAGGATTTTGGGGTTCCTATTGTTACTACACATTCTGCTATGGTGCCTTTGGGACATTTTTGTTAGTGATGTCCTCCAATACTATGTATTCTTTCTTGGCTTCTTCTTGCTTGAATTCCTACAACTAATCTCTATACATGAATTTCTCATTGAAGATCACATCTATACTCTAGATGATCTTCCTATCTTATTCATTCCATAACTAGAATCCAAAATCATTCGTATCATATCCAATAAAGGTGCATTTCTAATATTTTTCCTCTAGCTTGGTCCTCTTCTTTTTATCAATATAAGTAAAAGCTTCACAACCAAAAACTTTAAAAAAATAATAGTCAACCTTTTTACCACTCCATGCCTCTTTTGGTATCCCACCATCCAAAGTTGTAAAATGTCCTCTATTAATTAGGTATATGGATATATCAATCATATCCACCAAAAACTACAATGGTAGTCTTGTATACAACCTCATGCTCCTAGCACATTCCATGATTGATCTATTCATTCTCTCTAACACACCATTTTATTATGGTGTTCTTAGAACCATTCTCTACCTTCAGATTCCATTCTATGAATAATAATCAATAAACACTTTGCTACCATATTCCCCACCATTATTTGACCTAAGGCACTTGAGCTTTAACCCTGTTTCATTCTCTACTAAAGTTCTCCATCTCTTAAAAGTGTCAAATACAGTAGATTTTATTTTGAATCAATGAACCCAAACTTTCCTAGTTGCATCATCAATGAATGTAACATAATATAATGAACCACCAAGAGAATATACCTGAGTGGGTCCCCATACATCTGTATGTACAATCTCTAACTTCCTCATCTTCTTGGCTAGTCCAAAATCTAGAAAATGCACCCATTTTTTTCCATAAATGTCATGCTCACACAGGTCCAAGTATATCTATTTGAGACTTGGTAATCTTGAATTAAGAATTTTCATGCCCTTTTCACTCATGTGGTCAAGTCTTTAATGGTATAAAACTACATCTACACTTGAAGTAGATATATCACAAGATGAGTTAGCACTAATAGTTCATAAATATAAAGTACCCACCTTCCCACCTATGACCACCACTAGATCTCCCTTGGTAACTTTCCATGAATGACCAATAAAAGTGATAACATAACTATCACTTCCTAATTGTCCTACATATAATTAGGTTCCTCTTCAAACTAGGAACCTACCTAACATCGTTAAGCACCTATGTGTTTTTATTCTATAGTTTCACACCCATTCTGCCTATTCCAAAAATACTACAAGGTTCATCATCACCAAGATATACATGTCCAAAACCACCTTGAACATAATATTTAAAATATTTTTTCTTATGAGTGGCATGAAATGAATCTCCTGAATCTAAAACCCAAGATTCATTAATGTTATCTAAAAAAAATTCAAGGCATCTTGTAACATATTACATGCTACATTTCCTCTTCTTTATTACACTCATGTTTCTCTTTGCTTGATTTTTCATGAAGATCCCAACTTTACACAATGCCAACACTCCATTCCTCTAATGGATTAATTTCCTGATGTTGATGTCTCACCCATGCTTCTCCTCTACATTTCCTCTATAAGGATCACACCCACCACATCCTCAAACTTTAGCTTTGTGTTTTTCAAGATAAAGTTGTTCACTACCATAACCAAGCTATTCCAACTTTTAGGGAAAGAACACAAGATAATAAGAGCCCTAACTTCATCATCAAAGTTAATAGTAATAAAATCTAATTGAATAATAACCATATTAAAATCATTTAAATGGTTAAATACTTGAACCATTTTCATCTATTCTCATATTAAATAATTTTTTCATGAGAAATATTTTATTACAGGTAAAGGGTTTTTCATAAAACTTTCCCAAGGTAGTCATAAGAATTTTTGTAGTCTTTTCTTGGGATATGTTGAAGGGCACTATTAAATCAAGACAACCAAATAGTCTTGAGTGCTTTTCTATCCATCATGTCTCCATTTTCATCAATCATAGTTGTTGGTTGTTTTGTCTTTTCTACCAATGGTAAATATAGGTTTTTCTAGTATAGGTAGTCTTCCATTTGCATCTTCCATAAACAAAATTTTTGTCCATTAAACTTTTCCACCTTTGATTTACCATCCTCTACCATATCTCCCACTTAAGCTAAAATCCCTTTAGCTTCTTACAACTTAACCTCAATAGCAAACACCTTGATCTGATACCACTTGTTAGGATAAAATCAAATGCAAAATTATCCTCCAATTAAGTTTCAATGAAATATGTGGAGAGATTATGTGAAATAGAAATAAAACATGAAAATAAAATATGAAATTGAAAATGGAAATGGAAATGCATACCAAAACACTAAGATAACGTGGTTCACCCAATTTGGGCTATGTCCATGAAGAAGTTTACATCTCTTTCTTATTTCAATAGAATAAAATTGTGACATAAACCTATCACTCACTATCCCCACACTCTCTTACACCTCTTTCTTCTCCCTTTAATACAAAGCTATAACCTAGCTTTACAATGCAGAATACATGTATACAAATCAACCTTGCTTTCAATGACTAAGTATACATCTCATACTTGAATCCAAATTACAACGAGAAAGAAATGAAGGAGAAAGCAAAGAGAGGAAATAAAATAGTGCCACATTCCAAGTGGGTTCATAAGTGGACATTAATCAATATCTTCTACTTTGTGCATAGTCAAAAATAAAGTGGAAATTCTTTATAAAAAATCATTACCACCCGCATGTCACCTTTTGTCCCTTGTCCTCCACTTTCACAAGAATCCAGAGTTGTTGCTCTAATTATACACTAAATACCAAAATATGCACACTCATCTCTTATTTTTATCAAAGCACTAAGATAGTGGATCATCCACAAAAATTTTCACCACACATCCACTCATTCCACTCAAAAGAGACACCCACATGAAAAAACAAAGAAAGACTATGTACTTAGTGGATAAATTCATCCCACATCTCTCTCATACCTTTTTAACTTTAAAAAAATACCCTATGGGACATGTTACATTACCTAGGATACACCACTTGGGACCCACCATGGGCCCACATCATGGGACCCATCATGGGCCCCATTGCCATGCTTGTGAATAGTGTCATGTGAATAATATTTGTGAATAGTGTTTGTGTTAATTGTAACTTCACACATAATAGATAGATGTTGGCTTGATGGAACATAGGCAATGTAGTTGGCTTGTAGGTACATCAGGATCAATCGAGGTACCTCCCATGCCATAATCTAAGTATGTAGGGGCTTGAGTGTGATATGTACTAGTTGTTTATATAATAACTAGATATTTTTAATATGATTATTGTAGTATTTTTTGTATTTGTTTAGATAATGTTACAGTGTATGGTTTTTTAAGCATGAAAAATGTAATAAATTTTTTTGGTTTTATGATATGGCTAAGTGTGATCCTCCTACCTAATAGATTAGGGGAGGGAAATAAGGATAAGTTTATATGTTTTTGGTAGTGTATTTAATGAATAAAATGGAATGAGAGCATCTTGAGCCATGTAATTTATGTAGTCTATGTTAATATAGCACGAGGCAATGTTGAACCTAGATATAAGGTAATTAGGGTATAATTAATGCCAGAGTGCTAAAGTATAAAAGGGAAAATAATGAACTCTAAATCATTAAGGACACCTAAAATAATCATTATGGTTTTTGGTGTCATCATAGCATCCTCATTTATTGTAACCCTAAAAATTATATTATACCAAATAAAATAAAAAATTAACATCAAAAGAAGAAAAAAATTGATGATCAAATATAATACATGGAGACAAAGAAATAAGCAACAAATATACAAAAATAAATAGATAACCATATATATACATTGAACAACTAGTGTTTTTCCTATTGTATAATTAAAGGTGTGTGGGAGGAATGAAGGAGATAGATAAAAGTCCCTAGATCATGAGTGGATGGAATAAGATGGGATGTGTTTGAACATGTTATTAATTTAAGTATAAGAGCTAATTGAATCATCCATTGACCTCTGTTTGAAGTTAGACAAGTGTAAGACTATGTCAAAACTAACTCATTTTAGACTAAGTTTTTCCCAAGTTTGAATAAAGAGACATGAGATGGGAGTGGAAGAAGATGATACATGTGAGAAGACAATGGGGAATATTTTTGTACTTTTTGAATTTTTATAATTTATAGGTTTTTGGGGGAATTTTTTTATTAAAGAGGGTTACTAGCAAAGGTAATACCAAGCCTAGAAACTAGGTTGAGGAATGATTATGAATAGATTAAATGTCTTGGATGTTAAGGGATTGAAGAGGTGATGTCAATATAGGACATAAGAATTAAGCATTAATTAGATTAGATGAATAAGATAGTAGATGATATTAGGCATAATTATACATGTTAATTTAGTGAGCAAAATTGGATGGCATACATTTTGCCCCTCTTTAAATGGGCATTGTGACTAGGAGTAGTGGTCTTTCAAAGAAGAAAGTTGATCATGGATGAGTGTTAGTAAATTAGTGGACACAAACCTTGAGGGGACATGTAAATAATATTGAGATAGATGGCCACTCAAAAGGAAGAAATGTTGGCATGGTGTATGAATAGATAATGGAATGTGAGATGTGATATTGATGATAAAGAAGATGAAATCAACATGAATGGTGAGTTACACATTGATAATTACCCTAGAACAGACATGTACATAGGGAGTGAAGATAACAATGTCATGGTTATCAACACATCTCAGGGAGAATCAACTATAATAAAGGAGTGATAAGATAAGAGGCTATAATCTTTTAATGTATCCCAAGCAATGACATATACAAGTGAGAGATGCAATCCTAAATACAATGAATGAGATGTAAGTTATTTAATGTATCCCAAGGAAGGATGCATGCAAGGGATAACTATGAATGAAATAAATTAATAAATTAGGCCATAATCTTTTAACATATCCTAGGAAAGGATGCATGCCTAGGAGAGTTATGGTTTACAATGATAAAGGCCATAAGATTTAGATGTATCCCAAACAAGAATGCATGTTAAAAGAGCATCATGCCAAAATAGGAAAATGATTTGATGATTTTAATGATGGTTTTAGCTCACAGCGTGTGTCAATCAAGAGTAAGAATTAGTGGATAGAGGAAAAGTAATGTGATCAAGTGACCAAATGATGAAATGGAAGGATTCCTTATTGCAGTGGTAGATGAGGCCATAGTTGGGAAGGGTTAGGAAAAACATGTCAAGGGAATAGGGGCATATTGATGATGAAAATTATACCATAAATGAATCAACCCTTTCATATATCGTGAAGGTAAAATTACAATTGTACGAGTCTAATCATGGGGGTTTTAAAGGTTCATCTAAGATCCTAAAGATGTGAGGGGGTTTTTATTATATATACTAGGAAAGAATCAACAAGTTATCAAGACCAATTATTTCATTATAATAATTAAAAATCCATTTATCAAATCATGAATAAGTTAAGATAAGAATATATAATCTATTATATATGATATAAAAAACCTATGAATTAAATAGTCTCTGGAAGAATAAAAATCTGATTCTATAATATATGTATACAGATAATATCTTTGTTTCTTAATTGTGATGTTCTCCAAGTTAACTCAAAAGGAGGTCAGAAATAGAATAGATAGATAAAAGAAATAAAGAGAGATAAACACATAAGCAAAAGAGAAGAAAACTAACAAGGACATCAAACTAAGAAAAGAAATTAAGAAAGACAAACAACTAATCCTAGAGAAAAGAGAGAGGAACTACAAAAGACAATGAACTAAGAAAAGGATCTATTCTAAATAGAAATAGAAAAAAAAATTGTAAGAATTAACTAAGATAACAATCTAAGAATAAAAGAACCTCTAAATAAAACAACAAAGATTAATTTAAACTAAGAAATAAATTACGCTTAATAAAAGTAAGTAAAACTAAAAAATCTGATTAAGAAAATTATTTTAAAGAAAGCCAATTAAAGCTAAATAAATAATGAAAGATAATATTGAATCTAAATAAGGGAAACTAATTAAGAAGTAATTATAATCTTAGAAAAATGAAGGAAATTAATCTAAAGATTAAACAGTTCTAAAGATTATTTAAATTGAATCTAAAATAAGAAAACTAAATGGACTTCAACTATAAAGTAAATATCAAGTGATTAACTTAAAATATATAATATTATATTAAAATAATAATAAATTGAAATGGATATATATTTAGATACTTTAAAGATATCAACCTATAGCAAAACTAAGTAAATAATAACTTAATAAAATTTATAATTATCTAAGATAAAGAAAATAAAAAAATTAAAATAAGAACTAGAGAAGAGAAACAAACTAAACTAAACTAATTAAAAGAAAAAATAAATAAAGATTAAAACTATATCTAAGAAAATCAAAATAGAAACAAAACCCAGATTTAGAAGAAATTTGAAAGATCTATTTATATTGAAGTTAGAGTCAAATAATTACAAAAGATGCACAAGTCTAAAAATGGAGAGTCGTCTTAGTAGAATAAGATAAATTTCATTGAAAAAACCAACATCCTTTCTCTACAAAAATTTGAATGACAACTTTGTAATCAAAATAGATCAATGAAATATTGTCGAATAGCGAAATGATCATCATTATTAAGGTTGAATACTTGAAATCTATGCATAAGACTACAAATAGAAATCATCAAAAGACATTAAACTTAGAAAATGTTAGATAATTAGTAATAGAAGATAAAGAAAACTAGATATACCAGTGTTGCATAAGTGATTATTCAACCGTTAGATAAAGTAACATTGGGCATATCTACAAAAGTTGTACTATCTTAGATAAGTTGTATTCAAAAAAATACTTAAGTCTTCAATAAATTTTGTGCTTATGTCATCAAATGAATCCTTGATCTCTTCTTATACCTTCAACATAGTTGTAAAATAAGTTATACCTAACTTTAGTTAGTTATTAGTTAATGTTAACTAGTTAACTTTTTAAAAAGTCAATTAATTAAACTAAAATTGGTTAAATATATATTTAATTAAGACTTAAAGGTCTTAATTAATCAAGATATTTTAAAATAATAGACCTTGGATACTAATATTAATATGTGGGGACCCATATTAATTAATAATATAATAGAGTATATATCAATCATAAAATAAATAAGTCATAAATTGATAAATTCTATTCCTATTAAATCATAACACATATCAATAAACTTAATAATATATAAGTATGTCAAAACTCTAAAATTTGTTGTATTTACCAAAATTAGCAAAATTTATCAAAGTCTAAAAATTAAAGTGTTATACTAAAATATCAAGTTCTGCATGAAAAGGTTCAACACTTAAACATAAATTATCCTTTGGATGACCAACAGTCATTTGAATATGACAATACTTCAATCACATGTTTGTCTTGACCTTGAAGACAAACATTGTTCTCTATTTTAGTGGTAGGAAATGGTACCAATTTAGTTCTTGAATCATTCGTATTGTATCAACCTCTAGCTTAATTCTTTTCAACAATCTAACTTCCCTCAATGCTTCAGTTTTAATTTGACTAGCAATCCTCTTTCTAGCAGTGTTCTTTTCAGCAGTCTAAGGTGGAATATCCATGGTTTTCATTTTGTTAGCATAACCCTGACATCCCAAACTTAATCTTTCAGGCCTCAAAAGGGGTTCACTATGGGAACCTAATAGATTTAAATTTCTACACTTTTTAATAAGGTTTGCATGAGAAAAGGAAGGTGTATCTGAAGGAATAGCCATCTTCCTAATGTCTTTGTCATGGGTAGTTTCTACCTCAAACTACATGGACTAGTTGGTAGGCAAAGGATCATCAATTGGTTCACCTCTGAAATTAGGAGAATGAAGTGGCAGTACTCAAGGATCATGTTCTCAATGGTGAGATGAATTTCTTTGGGAATTTGCATGAGTTCTAATCCTATGGCCATAAAACCCCCTATAACCCCCATAACCCCTATTTATTAGACTAACAGGTAGATTACTTAGTATATCCCAAAACACAAGATCATAGGCATCAAAATGAATGGATGTTTGTGTCCCTATATGAAATCTAGGTCCAAAATGACCTACACAAAATCCACCCCTATTAAAACCTCTACTAGAATTTGACTGACTAATACCTCTATTTGGATTTTGTCTCCATCCTCTATCAACATTACTTCCTTCTACCTGATCCCACCTAGACATACTGATCAATCTAAAAGATAAAAATTAAGTCTAAGCTCATAAATAAGTATTAAAAAAGACAAAACTACAAACTATAACAATTCAATCATTGAAGTTGAAATTACACTATGACTAAAACATATCACATTGTATCTTTACTCAAATCTATATTGAGCCTCCGAAATAGATATAAGATTCTAGTATCAACTTCAAAATATCAAAGAACTTTAATCTTGATATCCATTTTTAAACAAAAGCCCAAATTTATAATTTTGATATTGAACTTCAAATAAAATCTCATGTCTTTCTCATTAGCTTTAAATTTGTTCAAAGTATCCACATATATTTATACTAACTTATGCCATTATCATCTTCAACACAGTCGACTGATTCAATTCAAATTTTCACATAATGAATCCAATTTGCATATTTTCAATCACATATAATATATTGAAACTAGACTTAGATTTATAAGATGATTATCATGATATCAAATCCATAATAGATAATCAAATAAAACTAAATATTATGTGACTTCAATAATGCTGATATCTAGATCATATATATGTATGAGCCCAAAATCATTTCTTTTCAAAACATATGCTAACTAAAAGTGTGATTAACATAAACTATTATATACATGTATATTTTAGAGACAAACCCTAAACCAAACTTTGTAAAAATCAAACAATATTATATATAATTGTTACCAATTTCAAATCAAATGAAAATAATAGAGCATTAAAATATTTACACAGTGGAGATTTATCATGTGTATGCCATAAAATAAGAACCCTTAAAATCCTATATTTTCATCATGATACAAATCATCAAAATCTTTGATATATTGCATACAACTAGGCCAAGAAAATTTTTAATCTATTTTATACCTAGTTTCAAAAAGAAAGACAACTTTATCTTTTCATTATCTAAAACATGCAAATGACTCCTCATACTGAGATTGACAATAGACACTAATGTCACAATAAAGTGTCCTTTGAAATAGTTTTCTAAAAAAATCATTTAAAAATATACAAAACCTATGCCTTGTATTTTGATATTTCACCAAAACTAGAGATCATCATTTACTTATTTCTCAAAAAGGCATCAAATTTTACATGCATAAAACCATACCATTTATGCATAACAAAATAATATCCCTGAAAATTTAAAACAAAGAAACTCTAGTACATGCATATTCTCATAAACTCTTATCTAAATTTTCTTCAGATTTGTAGATAACAAAAATTCACTTAATCATGTAAGGTTATGCAAATCTAAAGAATCTTTATATTTTTTATATGACTATATGCAAAAAACAATTCTAGAAAACCCAAGTCATAAACTACACAAGAGGAAAACATTATCTGCATGCAACCAACTATCACTTTCAAAACCTTTTTCCACATAGGCTTTCAAAATATACTCAAAACCTTTCAATCAAATAATGCTTCTTTCCAAAATTTTGCATGTGCAAAATCATATATACTTTCACACTATAGTTATAACCCTCAACATTCAAATAAACCCATTAAAAATTGATAGCAACCTTCAACCATACAAGATACAGAATACAAGAATACCTAAAAAAAATCATCACAAACTTTATAACAATGCATGCAAGAGGATTCATCAAAAACTTCAAACCATTTCCCATATTCTTCCATGGTTAATCAAAATAAAATATTAGAACTTCATTTATCATCATACAAACCAGAAATCATTTAAAAATTTTATTCTTCACTCCAAACTTTCACACATCACCAAAACATTTCTGAAGAAAGACTAATCAAAATTAACATGGACATATCTAATATTCTCACTTGAATCCTTTGCCAAATATTTTCACCGCATCTCTTTTTGAAATTCACCCATTATCCCACCAGGGCTTCACTCCCACGCAAAGCTTGCAAATAAATGATTAGTAATGAATAAAAATAGACCTTTTATTTGTCAACCTAAGTTCATAACAAACTAAGTGATGTGGTTATTCTTTATTGGTTTACATTAATTAATTATTTACTTAGTAATCCTACTAAGTTACTTATTGGCATTGACAAGTTTATCTGGGAACATCTCTTCATATTATTTCAATAACCAATTACCAAATTTCAAGGAAAAGACCATTTAAATAAATTTCCTTACCACCAAATCTTCAAGTGATCTCAAGCCATCTAGATCATACACTTAAACTAAATGCTAGTGCTAGCTCAATCACCTTGAAGTTCATATGCTAAGTGGTCTCCAGCTCAAAGGATATTTGCTTTGTCACCAATCGAAGGGTCTTAAGACTTATGCATTTCACTATGATTTCAAAATTACTAATCACCTAAGTATTGTGGTCAAAGACCTTTGAAACAATAATTTAATTTTAGAACACACTTCACAAAGGGATTGAATATAAACCTTAGTATATGATCCCTAAAGTTATAAAGTATACTATGTGATAAATAAAGTCCTTTCTTCTCATTTACAAGTGAAGTGTACCTCTCAAAAGAAGCTTATGATGTTTTCAAAGAATTTATATGCTATTTATCTATCTCATCAATCCTATTTTACACATTAATCTTCAAGATATAAGAAATGAAATACATGCTTTGGGAACTATGATCACCAAATTTGACTATTTACTCAAATCTTGAAACAACTAAACTTAGTATGCCAGTTAGGTTTCCATTAAATTATCCATGTATTAGTTGTAGAATCAAAATAGACCAAAATTCTAGTTGTATAAATTAAGATATGAGCATTACTAAACCATATAAAGCATATTGTTATTTCAAATAACCATCATATCATGTAGTGAATGAAACTGAGCTATTCATCAAACGTAAATTTTTAAAATAACTTTTGAATGTACCAAATTGAATTATAATGTTGTTCAAAGTATCATATATCCATTGTTATCTAAATCATAAATAAAATCCACTTATGATGATCAAATAATATCACAAATTAATTAAAATAATGAAAAATTGAAAGTCCATGTATCAACTAAAACTATCAAAAGTTGAACAACTAATCATCTCTATAGCTATATATGCACATTTTATTCATTTATCCACCATTATATTTGAAACCAATTCAAACATAGATAAAATTTTACAAATCAATCATTAGTATCTCATAATAAAAAATGTATCTAAAAATACTATCAATCAATAGGGTCCTCGACACAGTTTTAGGTTTTATGACAGGGTCATCTCTATGGCATCAAATATAAATTTAAAAAAAATTAGTGGGGGTGTAGAAAATAGGCATAATAGGACCATGGGATGATAAATTATAGGTGGGGAATACCCAATTTTTGGGAAGGGGTTGGGTTGTTTTTTAAGTCATGAAATATAATGATATTATTTGACTGGTAATTATTCCTATATTGTATGGGGATCAAGCTTTGGTGAGAATGATGGTGGTAGGAAATGCATCAAGATGGTTGTGAAGATGGAAAAATGGATAATGGTTAAGGAATACATACCAACTATAGAGGCATTAGAGAAAAAACGTAAATAATAGGGTCATTAGGGATTATCTGAGTTGATTATCATCTGTGTGAAGGGAGATAATAGGTTTACATTGTTAGATGTCACTCTTACGGGGTCAAATTATTCAAAGAGATATACATATGGTAGATGTATTGGCTTGGATAACATCATTGCTAAAGTAGGAGAATTAATTGGAGGCACAGATTGGAGTGTTAGAAGAGCAGGTGGAGTAAATACAGATTAACCATATGTAATTGTAAGGATGATTACAGTAGAGAGAGGTAAAGGTGCAAGTCCTTAAGATGGAGAGAAATATGGATCAAATACTATTATATGCCCTAGGGTTAGGATACATGATATCTTAGGTGGTGAAGATGGCTCAAAAGACACAATATTAGAGAGCCTTGTATGAACAGTCAATGCCAATAAGGTAAAGGGCTCCATCATATAGGGAAATTAATCTATCTAAGAGGTCACCAAGTTTCAGGTCATTGATCCATTCAATTCATCCATCACTGAGGTTACCACCATAGGGTGGGATGTATGTCATGATGTATCAATGGTGTAGAGTTGGACTTATATGTAATAGGAGGATAATAATGAATAAATGTATGTAATTATAGACTAAAGGATGTTATAATGAGAAGTGTCATTGTTATGTATAAAATGATATATATATATATACATATATATATATATATATATATATATATATATATATATATATATATATATATATATATATATATATATGGGGTAAAAGTTGGTGTATATCTATTATTTTGTGATGGATTGAAAACATATTGATGCCTAGTATGAATATGATGTAATAGTCGATATTGTTTTGTTAATAATAGAGACAAATGTGATTGTTTTATTATGTTTTGTAATGATCAAAATGTGATGATGTTTTGTGGATTGATATTTATAACTAGTATGATAATAATGGGATTGGTTACAATGAGTTAAAAATATTTTAAACTATCTGAAAGATAATATGACAATACTTTATGAGTGGTGACATTGTGATGTGAGAACAATGACCATTTTTAGGACCCATCCTACTGGTGCGCCCAATCAAGCACTATCGATGATTGTGAGCATGCAAGTATTATATAACACATAAATAATTGAGTATTTTGATGTAGTAAAAGCTTCTAAAATACTTTTTTTATCTTGTGTAAGTGCAAGTGGTTCAACACTCAAATAATGTCACATGATAGGCCAGTGTTGTAATCAAAGCATATATATGAAGTAACTATGTAGGTTTTCCACCCTTTACATCAAGTGATGGAAATTTTAGAAGTGATATTATGATAATATTAAATAAAGGATCCAAGTCCCTAGCTTTAATGTATAATGTTTTGATTTTGTTGCATAAGTTGTCAAGCAAGAAGATGCACCCAAGGCCCTATGGGACCTAGAGGTATCCCTTTGTTTCAAAGGGGAGATCCACATGGATGTCGAGAGATAGCATAACTTGTATGAGGGAAACATGTTGATGAAACCATAAAAATGATGGAGGTGGTTTAGAAATTACCCCCATCTAGAGTGTGTTATTATTATGGACAATTTGGCCATTTGAGCTAGTATTATCCTCAGAGGGAGCTAACAGATGTTAGCTCTATGGAACATAGATGAGGTGGTTGGATTGTGGGTACATTATGATTGATCGAGTTACCTCCTAATCCATGATCTAAATGTGTAGGGGCTTAAGTGGGTGATGTATTATATATTGATATAACAACCAAATATTTATATTATGATTATTGTGGTATTTTCATATGTGTAGGTAATGGTATCGTGTGTGACTTTTGTAATTGTGAATAATGTGATAAAGTTTTTTTTAATGATATCGCTAAGTGTGATCCTCCTTCTTGAGGGATGAGGTTAAGGAAAGAAGTCTAAGTTTATATATTTTTAGTGGAATGAGTGAATAAAATAGAATGAGAAATTCTTAATCCATAGAAGTTGTGCAATCCACGTTAATATAACACGAGGCAAGTTGAACCCATATATGCGGTAATCAAGGTATCATTTTTGCCAAAGTTCATAAGTATAAAAGGGGTAAATAGTTAATTATACATCATTGAGGACACCTAAAATCATCATTGTTGTTTTTGGTGTCATCATAGCATCCTCATTTATTATACCCCAAAAAAGATATTATACCAAACAAAGTAAAAAATTAACATCAAAAGAAGACAAACATTAATGATCAAATAGAACATATGGATATAAATAAATAATTAACAAAATATACAATAGCAAACACCTCACACAAAATCATATATATACATTGAAAAAAATAGTGTTTTTCATGTTGTTTAAGTGAAGACGTGTGAGAGGAATGAAGGAGATAGATAGAAGTACCTAGATCATGAGTTGATGGAATAGGATGTGATGTTATTGAGCATGTTGTTGATGTAAGTAAAAGAGCTAATAGACTCACACATTGAGCTCTATTTTAAGGTAGAAAAGTATAACACTATGTCAGAACTAGATCAATTTAGACTAAGTTTTGCCCAAGTTTGAATAAAGATACACAAGATGGGAGTGGATGAAGATGATAATGGGATAAGACAATGGGGAATACTTTTGTACTTTTTAAAGAGGGGTTACTATCAAAGGGAATACCAAGCCTAGTAACCAGGTTGAGGAATGATGATAAATGGATGAAATACATTGGATGTTATTTAAAGGAGGATAAGGGATGATGGGGGATGGACTATGAATCACTAAGGGCCACAATGTAAGGGAAACAATTGTCTAGTGCCTTGAATGTTGCTAATATGGATATGCCAAGAATATAATAATAAAATGTATTAAGATACCTTCTACTCCTATGGCCAAGGTCAAGATGTGATGAAATGGTAGATTTAAAATGGGATGGAAATAATGAAGCAGATGAACTAGGTGACTGAATAGATGAAGTAATATACTTTCCCAAAAATGTCAAGTACCTACATATAACATTTAATATTTATTATGATGCTAGAAACTAGTTTTCACCATGGTACTTACCCAAGGTGCCAGAAGACTTGTTTTCACTATTAGACAAATGGTTTTTTTTGTTTAGATTTTTTATTGTTATTTGCATCTCAATTTATTAGGGACAAGAGAGATATAAGATGCATATGTTTTCTTAATCTTCAGTCAACACCTATTCTACAGAATCCCATTTTGATTAACATGTCATTGACACTGTTTGATGTATTGATGGCCTTGTGACCTTTATTGAATCTTGATTTATATTTCTACTAACATTTAGACTAGGTGTCATCATTACCCCTACGATAGATAATGTTGCCTGGGAATTTGAAGTATGGTATGGATGGGATTATGTCATGATTTTGATGGTGAGGCATAGGATGTGAATAAGTGACATGATTATATGGACAATGTGACTGGAAAGAGAGTGAAAATGGGGCCCAAAACATGCACACACCATTAAATAAGTTCAAAGGGATATTTTTTATTAATACCATATGTCAAGCAAGGTTAAGTAATCCAAGACTATTTGATGTTATAAACCCGTGATATCTCTTCTCTTTACTTTGTTAGTTTGGTAGTTGCTATAGACGTATATGCTTTTTAAGTCATCCCATGAAAATTTTGGTTTATCCCACATTCATGGGAAGTATTAGTTGCATAGATTAGAATTCATATATAAGTAAGTGTTGAGGCCATTTAAGGCATCCACAATTTATTTGTATTGAGCTTGCTCAAAAGAGGTTGCCCCCTCAAAGTGGTCTATGATCGATATAATTTATTCAGTGTTTCTATTCATTTTGTAATTATATTATTTGATGCATTTTTATTGAATTATTTTAGGAGAATCTTCTCATATGGTATCAGAGCACTTTCTAGGGCTAAATTTTTTTCTAGAAAGTCTTCACTCCATTTTTTTGCATAATACTTTTTCAAAAATAACTATGTTCTACTGCATAATTTATTTTAGTATTTTCCTATAACACAATAATCTATTTTAGATTAGGGTAAAAAAATTGACCACATAACTATGGGAAGTTCTTAGGTGAAAGCCCTAAAACTCATTATGAGGAGTACCACAAGAACCCTAGAGTAGTTGGCCCATTAATAAGACCTGCCAGCAAAATGGGCAATGGCCCCTATTGAGTAGTTACCATCCATGAGGAAAACCAAGAGATATATTCATGGCCAAAAAAATTCTAGAGATTGGTACTCACTTAGATGGCATTGGTGGCTAGGGTGAAATTTTTAAAACCCTCAGGCATCCATAGAAACTTGGGTCCCATTTATATCAATTTTTAAATATTTCTAGTAAAATCAAAATAATTAATTAATAAAGTATCCATAGACTATCAGAGCACTTGTAGGTAGATATTTGATAGAACCTAGAATCTATAAACTATTCATAGTCTCAGTAGACTTTCAAAGGACATATCACTAATCAGAAAACTAGAAAAGAAAGAGTAATTTTTTTTTTGCAAAAGATCTCCATCTGTAGCCCCATTTATCCTCAAAATTTATCTATATACCTTAAATTTCATTCCCTACATTTTCTTCCTTGAGGTCTCATATCCCAATTCCACTCCTAATTCTCATACATTACAATTTTCCATTTTTTTGGGTTTTTCCATAACTTCTATTCATCCATTAGCCTCAAAATGTTTATACTATGTTCATCATCTCTTTCTAATCCTTTGTCTCTCTTTGACCACTTTTCCAGTTTTTTCAATTTTCACTCCTAAAATTGCCCTTATCTTCATCAATCATACTCTCACTATGCAAAAAATTTATTAAAAGCCCCTTTACCCCTTTCATTTTCACCCAAATTAAAATCTTTATTTAATAAATGTGACTCAACTCTAGTTTTCCTATCCATTTAAATAAAAAAAACTTTGAGTCATGGTCGTAACCTAAACAAGAGCAAAAAACATGGAGGAGAAATTG
Source organism: Torreya grandis (assembly GCA_037957365.1). Taxonomy (NCBI): domain Eukaryota; kingdom Viridiplantae; phylum Streptophyta; class Pinopsida; order Cupressales; family Taxaceae; genus Torreya; species Torreya grandis. Next base: position 1,394,319 of record JARHVA010000110.1, read on the forward strand.
CTACCCTCATGTCCCACATCCAAGATCTTGATGAAAAAATTCTCAGCCTCAGTCTTCAACAAACCACCATGAACAATAGATGACATCTGGAGTCTTCTTTAGACACTGCATTTTCTTCATCCAGCAATTATCATGGGTTGAAGCTTAATTTTCCTTAATTCAATGGTACAGATCTAACTAGATGGATCTATCAAGTACAACAAGTTTACATAATACTTTTGATGCCAACAAGGTTCCACTTACATCCTTTTACTTGGAACTTGAAGCCTTGCAATGATATCATTGGTATACCAAGGCTCATGATGAACCCATATGGACCAATTTTTACACTCTCATTTTGCAATGGTTTGACCCTACCAATTTTGATGACTTCACTAGAACATTCACTAAACTTTTCCAAATAAGAACAGTGAGAGAATATCAAACTAAATTTGAAAAGTTAGCCAATCACATAGAGGGATTGTCTAATAAATTCTTTAGGATTTGTTTTATCGATAGACTAAAGGATGTAATTTGATCTAAGGTCAAAATGTTCCAACCCAACATAATTATGGAAGACTTAGGGTTGGCTAAGTTGGTAGAGGACAAGATCACATCTCAATAATGATTCAAATCTAATTTTATTCCATTCAAAAATATAGCTCCACAATGCTCTCAAATAATGCCAACCCCTAGAACCACTCCTATCAAGTGTTTGACTGAAGTAGAGATGCAAGCCCATAGAAAAAAGGACTACGTTATAACTTTGATGATAAATTCACTCAGGGACATTGATGTGTCAAGAAAAAGCTCTACCTATTAAATGAGAACTCTCCACATGAACCTAAAGATTAGGAAGATGTTCAGGATATAATAGATGATCCTAAAGAATCTCAATTGATGTTGGAACCTACTTCTATAAAATACCAACCAAATATCTCTCACCATGCCTTAGCCAGAGTTAATACCCCACAAACCATGTGGGTCAAGGGTTACTTCAAGAAGCTTCCTCTCACAAGCTGATTGTTTTATCCATCCTTGTTCCAACTTTAAAGTCATGACTACCAATGGGGCACATTGCCTTGCAAAGGGAAGTGCCACAATATGTGTATCTATATTGGAGATTATAACTTGCACTCTTATATGTTTACCTTACCCTTAGGTAGATGTGATTTTATTTTGGGAGCCCAGTGGTTACACACACTTGGACCCATCTTATGGGATTTTGGTGAACTTTGGATGCATTTTTCAAATAATGGAAAAAACATACATTGAAAGGACTACAACCTAGATCTCTTAGTATCATAAATTCACATCATATGTAAGAGATTCTTAAGAATAATTCACATGGAATCATTGCTCAACTCTATTCCATTCAAATGCAACCATCAATAGTCTCTACTACTCCTAACCTACAAACCATTATGTAATGGTATACACGTGTCTTTACTAAACCAATGGGATTGCCACCTTCATGGCCTGAGGACCACCATATTAAGCTCCTTTTGAGAAGCATTCCTCCCAACATCAAGACTTATCACTACCCATTTCATAAAAATACCAAGATCTAGATTCTCATTCAAGACCTACTACAACAAAGCATTATTCACCCCAGTACCAACCCATATTCTTCCCCATTTCTCCTTGTCTAGAAAAAAATGGCTCATGGCATCTATGCATTGAATTTCATGCACTTAATCACCTCATAATCAAGGATAAGTTATTAATCCTTGTTATTGATGAGCTTTATGGCACTCATTTTTTTTCTAAATTAGATCTTCAGTCTGGACATCACCAGATTCAGCTTCATGAGGATGATATCCCTAAGATAGATTTTTTCAAACATGATGGCCACTATGAGTTCTTGGTCATGCCCTTTGGCATCACTAATGCTCCTTCAACATTCCAAGCATTGATGAATAAAATATTTTGGCCCTACCTTTAGAAATTCATTCTAGTCTTCTTTGATGATATCCTCATCTATATTAAAATATGGTCTAAGCATCTCCAACATCTAAAGCTCACACTAAAACTTATCTCTAACCATCATCTTCGTATAAAATAGTCCAAATGTACTTTTGGCTAGTATGAATTGGAGTATCTTACTCATATTCTTTCATCCCAAAGAGTTCAAGTGGATCTTAAAAAATTAGCTATTGTGACAAATTAGCCACATCCTCAAACACTCAAGAGTCTCTATGGTTTTTTGGGGCTCATCAGATACTATCACAATTTTGTCAAGGATTATGGGAATATTACATATCTATTGATATCTATGTTGAAAAAGGATACCTTTACTTGGACACAAGCTACTGAGTGTGCATTTGAAGCATTAAAACAAGATATGTGTACTAAAACTATTCTAGTTATGCCAAATTTTGCCAAGACCTTCACTATTTAGAGTTATGCTTGCGACAATGGACTAGGTGTTGCTCTCCTCTAAGAAGCATGCCCCATTAAATTCACTAGCAAAGCCCTTTCTGGCAAGAATTTAGTGCTCTCTACTTATGAGAAGGAAATGATGGCCATTTTACATGCAGTATAGAAGTGATAGCCATACCTATTGGGCAATCATTTTTACATCAAAACTAATCACCAAAGACAAAAACATTTATTAGACCAAGGGGTCTCTAACCCATCACAACATAAATGAGTCAACAAAATCATGAGTTATGACTATGAGATAACTTACAAGAAGGGTAAAGATAATATTTTGGTTGATTCTCTATCTCGTATATTTGTGGATCAAGCTTCCCTTTCAGCTATTTCTATGCATATTCTGCATTGGTTAGACACTATACAGTAAGGGTATGTCAATGACTCCTGATTATCTCAAATCATTCAATAGCTAACCACTAACCCCTCAACTATAATACATTATTCCTAGGATGGTACTTCTCTATGATATAAGGGTCATCTGATGCTTCTTAGAACATAGGTCTACAACAGATTGTATTCTATTAACTCTATGCTTCTCCCTCTACAAGGCACTTAGGGTCTCTCAAAATTTATGAGTGGGCATGATGTAACTTCTTTTGGAAGGGAATAAAAAATTCAATTCAATATATGGTGGCTAAATGTGATACCTACCAATGTAACAAGGGTGGCAAAACACTAATCCTTGGGTTGCTTGAACCCTTTCCCATCCCTACTAGGATTTGAACTGATATTTTTATGGATTTCATTGAGGGGCTCCCTAAATCTAGAGGTAAAATGGTGATCTTGGTTTTGGTTGATGATCTCTCCAAATATAGTCATTTTTCTACCCTCAACCACCCCTATACTACCTCCACAATTACACAAATTTTCATGCACCAAATTTTCCATCTTCATGACATTCCTTCATCCATTGTCTCATATTGTGATGTAACCTTCACTAGCCATTTTTTGGATAAAACTATTTCGATGGATTGACACTTAGTTGAATATGAGTTATAGGCATCATCCACAACTAGATGGCCAGACTAAAATTGTTAACAAAGGCTTGGAAATTTTCCTTCATTGATTCACCTCAAAACATCAACATCAATGGGAAAAGTGACTCCCTTTCATTGAATGGTGGTACAATAACTCCTATCGCACTTCAAAAAAAATGACTCCATATGAAGCAATCTATGGTTAAGCACCATCAGTGCTCCTTTTATACAACCCCAATAGTTCATCAGTTCAAGTGGTCGACACAATCCTCTAAAATTAGGATTGGATCCTTGGTACCCTATAGGAAAATATTCATATGGCATAAAATCAAATGAAACAATAGGAAAATCAATAATGTTTTGAGGGTAATTTTCATGTAGGTGATATGGTTTTTCTTCACCTGCAGCCCTATAATCATTCCTCCCAAAAACTCAAATGGCCTCATAAGCTAGCACCTAAGTTCTATGGTCCCTATAAGGTTCTTTAGAATATTGGGTCAATTACTTATAAGTTGGAGCTCCCACCTTCTTCCCAAGTTCACCCCACATTTCATGTCTCTTGTCTGAATAAAGTTATTAAGATAACTACTGAAGTGTAGATTATTTTACCTAAACTTGATAATGAAGGAGCCATTCTTCTTGAGCTAGACAATATCTTAGATAGGCATAAATGCCAACTTCACTCCCATTCCATCACTAAGGTTTTAATTTAGTGGCACATAATACAACTAGAGGATGCAACATGGGAACCACTATTTTAGATTCAACACCAATTCCCACATCTGAATCTTTGAAGACAAATATTTTTCTAAGAGGGAGGGTATGTTATGAACCCATGATATCTCTTCTCTTTACTTTGTTAAATTATTAGTTTCTATAGATGCATGTGCTTTGTAATTCATCCCATGAGCATTTTGTTTTATCCCACATTCATGGGAAGTAGTATTCACTTAGATTAGAATTAATATATAAGTGTTGAGGCCATTAAAGGCATCCACAAATCATTAGTATTGGGCTTGATAAAATGAGGTTTCCCCCTTGACGTGGTCTACAATTAATATAATTTATTCGATGCTTCTGTTCATTCTATAATTTTATTATTTCATGTATTTTTATGGAATTTTTGTAAGAGGATCCTCTCATTTGACTTCTTTACTCTTTGATCAAAATATTATAAGAATAATCAGCCACATTACTTTTGATTTGTGTGGTAATTGATTTCATAATGATTTCTTGGTTTGCTAACTTAATTGGATTTGTATTTCCCCTTGGTGCCTATAACTAGGCTTCACTAGGGATTTTTGACTTTAGATTTGGAGGATGATTATTGTGATGTGGATGATCCCATGGCACCTCAAGGATATTATCACTAGGGGATGATGCTTTTGGACTTAGACAATTTTGAAACTCTTCTTGAGTTTGATTGATTAATTTTGGATCATAACTGACTTGATTATTTGGCTTGATTAATTGATTATTATCTTGGATCATTATATATTCAACACACAAGATTGCATATTGAGGGGAATATAATGATGTGTTTTCTTATTTATCTCATTTAGAGAGTGGGATGGATTAATTTTTTATATAAGGAAAATGATTGGGGATGTTCGGTAAAGTAGGTGGATTTAGTGGATGATGGGAAATATGGTCCTTATAAAAGGTACTAGGAGACCCAATTTTAATTTCAAAAAGAACCTCCTTAAGAGTCTTGACTAGGTCATTTAGGCTCTTTGTATCAAAATTTGATTCACATGCATCTTCCTCTATGAAGGAATTATCTTGATGACTATCTTTGTGTTGATTAGAATCATCTAATTTTGGGTTGTTAGATAGGGAGTCCTATTCTGATTTAGATATTGAAGATACACATGTCCTAGAGTTTGATGATCACATAGATTATGACTTTATTTCTAACTTGTATGATGATTTGGTAATGCTACTTATAGATGATTATTTATTTTATCCATAGGGAGTACATGTTAGATAACATTATTATCCTTTAGTAACTTCATCGCCTTGGGATTGTGAATGTACAATTTAGGCTGAATGGATTTATGAAAATGGGAGATTTGATGTGAAAAAGATATAGGGATGGTTATGGTATGGTAAAGATTGGGGTCTTAAACTTGGTTGAGGGGGGAAGAAACTTTATCATGGTTAATAAGTGCCTCTTAGCATACCCCCTCTTGTTCACTCTTAAGTGTGGAAACATTGGCTTCATTCTCAATTTCAATGTCACCATTATCAATTAAGTTTTGGACATAATATCTAAAAGGGAAACATTTATAAATGGAATACCCAAAATCTATATGATATAGACAAAAATGGTCTTATTGATACCACAAGGTTTTAGGTTTGGAAAAGTCTAGAGGTTTTATTTGTGGATATTGGATCATTCATGTGGCCTCTAGTTTTCAAGGACTTTGATAGATATGGGGAGTGAGGCATATTGATTATTGGTGTTGTGAGACTTAAAGGTGGAAACATTTGATTGTGGTGACTTGGGGGATGGGTAAGTGTGGGAAAGATATTGATCATGCTTTTGGCATGCTTCTTTTTTCTCATATTTGGATGTAGCATCATTGGATGAACCCTCTATTTCAATATCACCATTATCAGTTGGGTTTTGAAAATAATCTATGAAAGGGAAACATCAATAAATGGAATATATAGAGACTCTATGGTATAAAAAATTGTCCATGTGATACCATGAAGGCTTAGGTTTGGTTCATTCTAATAGTTTTGGTTGTGGGTAGACAATCATGTTGGCAACAAAAAGTTTCCAAAAGAGAGATTCCATAGATATAATGAGCAAGGTATATTACTTATCAATTTTTTTCAGACTTAGAGGTGAAGGTGTTTGATTGTGGTGATTTTGGATACCAAAACATGTGGGATGTAGTTGTAAAGCTCATTTTTCCTTTACTAGTAGGGTAGAGAAGATCAGAAGCAATACAATAGTTAGTGTATGGGGGAGTTGATTGGAATTAGTTGACATAAGTATGGAATGTGGGGGGGATGTTTTTGAGGAAGGAAATGTGGTATTTATGGTATTGATAACTTTATTTGTATGGATTTGAAGTTAATGGGAACATAGGCACCTATCTTGAGGAGTCTCAAAAGGTATGCATCCTTGTTGGCCAAAAGGTATTTCTCAATTAAGATAGGATCCATATCCATGATGGTGGATGTATGGTAGATGAAAGATGAATAAATATGAAGGTGGACTATAGTGTTGGCTAAAATATGATCCCTTGGAAAAAGGAAAGTCTAAATGATTGAGCTAGTATAAAAGGTAATGGACAAGGACAAGATAGACTAAAAGGGATTATGATGTCAAACTAGGGTTGAATTTTAATATGATAGATGTTATCACTATATTAATAATGCCATGTTTTAAACTATAAAAAAGATGGGGTTTTGAGTAATGCTTTATTTTAAACCAATAATGTGATGACTTAGATGGGTGTTAGATATAAATAGGCAAGATGATTGGATTTAAATATGAATGGGTGTTAGGTCAAAAACTGTTAGAGTAATAGGTAATGATTAGAGTATCAATTGAGAATGAAATTAGACATGAGGATAGTAGACTAAAGATTCAAATAATGTGTCAATATATAAGTATGACCCCAGACTAACTCAAAACATAGACCAAGTTTCTTAAAATGGAGTGATATATAATTGTGTGATGAAGGATAGATGGGGATATATGGAGGGATTAATGATGATTTGAGATCAATACAAGTCTATGGTGATTAAATGATGATTAGGGGCATGATGAGTATGATTTGGATAAGTGTATAACCTAAAGTAAAAATATATGTATAGGTTTTGAGTGTTTAATTTATAAGGTTTGTAAACAACAATAGTTTTGACAACACTCAAACAAGTCCCACATAACCCACAAACCTAAATTTAGTAAATGGACACAAGAGTGCAACTTGATGATTGCATCATTTAATGGCTTCATGGGTGAGGATATAGGCCAATGACCAACTACAAAATATCCCAAACCATCTCAACCCCATTTGCAAATAAAAATCACTTGAGATTTTATCTTGACTCTAATATCAAGTTGTTTGTTATAGTCAAAGGTCTAATTTTAGGTTTATATAGGCTCACTAGGGAAGTACTTGATATATGATACGTATAATGGGGCCCAAATTCATGTATGATGTTGTCTAATGACTATGTGTATTAGATCCAAAATTATCCTCACTCCATAGAACCCTTTATGGGGAACTTTACATTAGCATCTAATGATAGTTGTCTTGATATTTATACTCTACCAAAATATAGAGTGTGGTCTAATGCATGGTGATGAAATCCACATCTTCAACCAATAGGTACTAATGGCAAGTGCTTAGATGTCACTTAAATGATTGAATTTCACTCTAGAGATAAAAATGGGAAGGTTTATTAGTGGTTTTTACTTCTGTAGTAATCGCCATGAGGATGTGAGGAGAAGAGCATACACCACGATAGCCCTGAAATGACATTTAGATAAATAAAAAAATTTATTTAACCCAATTTGTTTAGTGCGTGGATGATAAAAATTAAAAAAATGATAAAAAATAATATTTTATCCAAGTTTGGGACTGATTGACCTACAAAACAAAAATATTAGTAGTTTTAAGATAAGTGGTCTTCAATCATTTGTCTTATAAGTAGGTGGTTTAGTAGTTTCCAAATTAGTAATTTTGACAATCAACCTTGTACACATGTAGTTAGTAGTTTTGAGTGTTTTGATTTGGATTGATTAGACTTGTGAACATATGAAAAAATTACCTGTAAATTTTTCCCCTATGAAAATTCAAACAAAATGTCATTCCAATATTAAAAAAATGATAGGTTTTACACTATGAGGGGCTTAGACACGAAGGTATTCGATAGTTATGTACCTATAGGTTAAATATATTACCCCTTATATTCATATGATCTAAAAAAATATTTTGATGTTTTGTTAAGATAAGATACATAAAAAACATGTGAATAGGTAGCTATATACTTAACCTAAATGTTATGAAAATTAAAAACTAAATTAAAAGATACTATCTATATAAGCAATGAGAGATTATAAATTTAAAATTTATAGGAAACCAAGAAACTAATATTGTTAATATGTACAAAATTGAATGTTTAATGTAATGTATCAATATGTGTCTTACTTGATTAATCTACTTTTGCCAGTATTAAAAGTGCATGACTGGTTTAACAAAATGTAATTGGTTGATATTAAGGAATTTGGAAATGCATTTGACAATATAGTAGACACTAAGAAGACCCAAAAGTATATATCATGCATAAACCCCTAGGTACCTTTTGAATATAGTGATAAAAGATTTCAAAATGTTAGTATGAGCACATAAAAACATTCCTACCCATCATTGACAAGTGTCAATGTTTTCAATAATTATACACAAGTAAAACATTTGACACCAAGTTTTGAAACTTAGTAATATGCAATTTATGACCTAAGAGCTAAAGTGATTTTATATACTAAGACAGGTTACTACTAGGGTATTTTTTAATAATTATAAAAATATATATGATGTAGAAGGGTAGGCAAATCCTCAATTCATTGTCAAAAATAACATAGATGGATAGTTATCATTTTCCATAGAAAGCATATAACTTTAGTAAATGTTTGATACTCAAGAAATTACATGAGGAGAAAAATAAAATGTTTTGAGGGGAATATTATTTATGGTACGACAATCCAACCATCATTCCTAGCATTATTCCAACTTATTTAGAGTGTTTATCTATTTACCTCCTATGAAGCCTCCATGAAATCCTGAAATATGGCTATGTCTAAAACCCTAAAATCCTAAAGGATGGCTAAGTATGAAACCCTAAAACCTTGAAATATGACAAAGTCTAAAATCCTATAGGATCCCCTGAAATCTACAATTTGCGTTATATCTCCCAAAGGTCCAAAACCACTCTCAAACATCTTGAAAGTAAAAATATAATATATGAATTAAAGTATAAATTGACATTTAGACATGGACATATAATTTCTTATACTTAAATGTTTGTTTCATATTTATACTATTCATAAAAGAAATTTTTTTGAATTCATAGGCAAAAATATTGGTAGGAAAAATTGTTATAACAATAATTTGTGGAAAAATATACTTGATGGATTTACAAATGACATTTAATTAGGGAAATTTTGACTACATGAAGTATCTATTTTCTGATAAAATATTGTAAATTTTTACACTTTGTGTCACACTTTAGTCAAAACTTGAAAAAATCCTTCTATGTTAACTATTCACCCAAACCAAATTTTGGTCCCTTAAAATTCACCAAAAGGCAAAAAATTGTCCCTAAATAATACCCTGGTTACTACTTCTACCATTAACCAACTAGTTTGCTTGATTTTTTGCTCTATACTTTTAGATTGATTCTTAGATAGACTCAAAGTGGGTTTTTGGTTTATAGATGTTGTTATAATTATCTCAGCCTTGGGTGATGAGTTTTGTGAATTTTTTTATAATACCCACAAAAGGGATTTGTACGATGAAGCATCTTTTTAAGTCCCAAACCCTCATGCAATCACATGGGAATGGCACTTCATATGACTAATATTATGAAATTGGGAGCTATCACCCATTCACAAAATGTTGACATTGTTATTGCCATGAATTTGATGATGTTTGTTCAAATCTCAGTGGGTCCATAGAAAATCAAGCTTACAGTGTGGTCATGTAGGGAATTTTTAAATCAGAGCAATGGGTAAAATGAATAGTGATAGGGAAGACAAGGGTGATAATAATTAAGAACAAATTGTAAAGTGTCATATAATGCACAATGTGGAAGAAAAACACAATATCAATGAACTATTTGGCAAAATGTCTCCAAAAAATGTGATGATAGGGTATGTAGTAGGTGTGGAACTAGATTTGACAAGCTTTGTCAAGATTCAAAATAGGGTATGAACATCTATCAAAATCATAATGATACATGTACAGTATAAGGAAAGGGTAAGTTGACCAAGTTGATGAAAATCTTGCACAAGGCAGGTTTGTAGTCTTTAGTGGGTAGGATTTCTCACTATCTAAAAATTGGCAGGTATCCCAGGCTTGTTATTAGTTGAGCTCTCATTTATCTTAAAACCATTATGGAGTATCTTGCATCCAAAAAGTTGGAGTCAGTTGGTAATGTGGTGTGGGATAATAAGAAAAGTTGTATCATTCCTTGGCATATACTATTTGTGGTGAAGAACAATCAAAGCATAATGGAAATAGATTTTTAGTAGGTATCATAGCTACAAATGTTTTGCAAGGCCACAAATTGTTTTACAAAAATGTTTCAAGTAAAATATAGTCCTATGGACCAAAACATACACAAAATGATATTTTTGACAAGGTTTAGATCATAATTTATTACTAAGATTGCAATGAATAGCCTAAAAAAGTCCTTGGAGATTTTTTAATAAACTGATAGGTGTAAATCCAGATTTCACATTTGTTTGCCTTTTATCCTATGCTAAAAAGGATACAAGCATTCACAAGGTGAAAATAGAATCATATTTTTAAATCATGTCTACCCATTTTAGAAGACTATAATAGAGTCTCAAGGCCTACACAAATTTCATAGCTTCTAGACATAATAAGGCAAAATAGATCACAAAAAAAACACATACAAAACAAATTAACAGAGCCATATATATATATATATATTCTATTTTAGATTATATTGAATACTATATATATATATATATATATTATATATATATATTCTATTTTAGATTATATTGAATACTTTGATACAATTCATTATTGAGTCTCATTAAATAATTAACAATTTCAATATATATATATATATATATATATATATATATATTGAAATTGTTAATTATTTAATGAGACTCAATAATGAATTGTATCAAAGTATTTAATATAATCTAAAATAGAATGAAGAGTGTTTGAAATCAAATTCATAGATTATTGCTAAGTTTTAATTTCATAATTTCTGACATCTAAGAAGATTGTGAACAAAAAACATAAAACTTGGAGCCACCAAATTATTCTTAGATCTGACCTGCAACCTTAAGCAAACTCACTCAAAGTGAAATGTCAACTCAAGAGGAGGGATCCCACTATGGTCTCTAGAGTGTATCACCCAAAATTTGGATAGTTGGATTAAATTAAATCTCAATAAATCCAAACTCAAGATAATCATCAAGTGGAAAGAAGTAGAAAGAAGCAATCAAATAAATCTTACAATCATCTTGCTCCTTTATTTCTCCTTTACAAGACTTCAAAATGTCACTTGAAGATCGAATCAACACCTTAAAGACTTGAAATAGAATTTAAGATTTCCATGTATGACAAGCTCAATGTTAGATTAATGGATTAGAGTGATAGAGGTAACATAGACTTGCATTCATTTCTAGTCCAAATGCTTGGGATGCCCCTTGCATTTATGGAGGTGTTGGAAGGAAAATGGAGGGGAATTTTCCCTCCCCAATTTCAAATTTGAAAAGGGATAAATTTATAAAGATTAGAAATATCTAGACTTTCATTTTTTGGGTGGGGGCATGTGATTATAAAGTGGATGAATTAAAAATTATAATATTAATAACTATGTGGAAAGTGGGGTATTTATGTAGTTAGGATTAATTAATTAAGGTCTTGAATATGTGGTGTTAATATGGGACATAGGAATAAAGTGTTGATATTAGATGATATTAGACATAATTAAACAAGTTAATTTAGTGACTAGAATAGATGCATATATATGATAACAAATCAAAAGATGTGGTTCTGATTCTATCCCCCCCTCCTCTCCAATAAGGTCAGTTCCCATTGTAAAGACCTTACTCATAGATGTGTTTATACTACAACCTATATTAATAAGAGGATTATTGGGTTATACTCAATCTATGCTCTAAACATCATAATTTATTGAATTGATCTTTAAAATTGGATGATTCAACTCTCCCTCATGTAGGTTATATATTGGGAAGTGATTTCAACATGGTTAAAAATAAGCATGATCATAATTTGTCTCACTTATCACCCCTCTTAGTGTTAGTTTGTGCATGGATTCACTATTGTAATTCCTTATAAGTCTTTGATCCACTTTATGGATGTTCAATGCAACAAATTGTCCATTATTTCACATGGTATAATAATCAATTAGATTTCCAAATGTGGCTTAGTAGACTTGACATATTTTATATCTGCTCCTTTCTCAAATCTCTTCTTGTTTGTCCTCTTGTCCTCACTCTCATTGACCATGTTATTTCCAATCATATTCCATTTTTTTCTCCTTTAATTTTGATCCTTCTTATCCCCCTCACTATGAACTCCCCTTCAAGCTAAATGTGTCCCACCTTTCTCATCCATATTGCATTACTTCTTCTCCACATTACATTGCATAAATTGTATTTTATGGAAGTTTTAACCTTAATCTATGCCATCAATAGGTTAGATTATTTGTTGGGAATCAATTGTGGCTAGAACACTCAATTTTATTAGTGGGTATGGTGAATTTATGGCTAAAGAGAGATAAAAATAATAATCCCAACTCAAATACATCCTTTCCCAAAAATGGTTGGATCTTTAATAACATCCTTACAAGACTTCATTGTTAGTTATTATTTCTAACATTGAATCTGGTCTCATAAAATTTGAACTTTAGAAAGGGTAAGGATCCAAGATCAAAGTTATTCTATTCTAGATTCAGGATGGGGACTATGGATCCAGCTATATATTTAAATACTTATAATATAAACGTCACTATGAATAAATTTATTATATTATTATGGATAATTGAGGGAGGTATCCTCAACTAAATATCTTAAGGGAGCTTTATTTTGACATTACAACCAAATATTTTAGTAATAACATTGTCTTAATGAGTATTAATCCTTCTTGGAATAATGGTTATGAGATTGGATTCCATGTAAGGTTTATTAAGTGACCAACCACCTTCTTAAATAATGTCTCATTCTAGTTGGTATTGAAGTAATGTTATGGGCAATGAAAAGTCAAAAGGTTACTAAGTTGGATAAATGCCTTGGTGAATTCTTCTAAATTGTGTGTCTTATTCTCAAAGTCAACTTTTTAAATGTTTATAAAGAGGTGGGGGTCAATGGATCCTTGGGGGATATCATTAATCATGCCCTAGTCAAAATTATTCCTAAAATTAGAAATGATAATAGGGTTAATAATTGGCATCACACTACTTTTCTTAATGTTTAGTGAATAATTGGGGGCTATCATTAATCATGACCTGGTCAAACTTTTTCATAAAACTAGAAATAATAATAAGGTCAACAATTGACATCACACTACTTTGCTTCATGTTTGTTCAATAATTAGGGGCTATCATTAATCATTCTAGGCTAGCCACCAGCCAAACTATGCTTAATGTTTGGTCAATAATTAGCATCTCACTACTTTACTTAATGTTTGGTAAATAATTGGCATCGTACTGCTTTGCTTAATGTTTGGTCAATAATTGGCATCACACTACTTTTATTAATGTTTGGTCAATAATTGGGGGCTATCATTATCAAATTTTATGGCCTTTCATTGTCAAAATGCTTTAGTGGTTACATTTTGGTCCTCACTTTAGGAAGTGAATTCAAATTATCTTCAAAGGCACAAGCTTAGGTCACGGTTAATGATAGCCTGACATCATCCTTTGACCTCCAATTTTGTATTCTCCAAGCCTTGTTTTGTATGTTTTAGTTACTAATCCTTTGGGCTATATGATTTAACAAGCCCAACATCAAGGAGTCCTCAAATGAATTTCCCTCCCACAAGGTGCCCATGATTTTAATTCTCATTTTGTGGATGATTTTGTACTCTTCTTACAAAATTTTAAACATGATATTTTTAATTCCACACTTGACACACACTTCCCCCTCACCTAATGGGGATTAGTGTCACTAGGCACATACTAAGAAGGATGTGCAAGTCTATGATGTAATTCTTAAGTAACTCTTTTTGACCCACTAGCTCTATTTAAAGAGATCTTTCCTCTCTCATTCTTCACTATCTTGTCTTTAAGGTCATTATTCTTATTCTCTTATTTATTATCCTCTATTTATGAAGATTATAATCTTGGAAACATTTTAGTAAGCTTTCCTTCTTAATGCACGTGGAGTTTTATTCATTTGATTCAATTTCTCCACTTATCACTTTGTGTCTCACATTATCTTGGTGTGACTTACCTTTGATGTGATATATTTTATTTTTTTCATTCTTTTAATTATTTTCAACATTATTTTTTAATATCCTATCATTTATTTCTAACAGACTAACACCAATCACTTGTAAAACATATATTCTTCTTATTGCCCTAATTAGGTTGCATTTCTTGAAAAATTAAGGAAAATAATTTTTTTAGGCTTGCATTATACCAAAGATTAGTCTAACTATCTTGATATTTATCAGGCCCATCAATAATAACAATATCAAAAATAATATGAATTAATAGTTTCAATAATTTAAGCACATAAACTAATGTCATGAACTATCTCTAACATGACCTTGAGTACTTCAAAACATATTATAATGAATCCTTGCTATTTTCTATAATACTTGTAATTTCTCAATGAATACTTATGAATAATGAATTCTCTTGATTTCGCTTAGATTCCTGAATGAAGTAGAATACCTAGGTATTTATAGACAAATTGAATTCAAATAAGGATCTTATTGAAAAATAAACATATCTACAATGGTAGAAAGGTGGAAAAGATAGGAACAAAGAAAAAAGACACTTAAGTCAAAAAGGGCCACTCAAAAGAGTGTCCAAAGCATAAAGAAACTCCAAACATGCCCCATGAATGTTTCATCACTCTATACAAAGGGGTCTAATTAAGGGTAAATCAAAATAGATAAAATAAGAGTTAGAAGGGTCAATAAATATTAGAAGTTTAAAAAACACACCAAAATAGCTAATTTAGACCATTAATTGACAAAAACACAAACACTTTAAAATTATATAATTAAAAAATTAATATAGACTCAATTTAAAATTTATTAAAGGTAGGGGAGATTTTTAGAGGTTTACCACTGATCATATCAAAATAAAAAAATGTCATTAGGTTAAATGTACTAGTAAATGAATCAAAATAGGCTAATATTATAATAAAAAATCATCAATCAAACTTATTAAAAGTGGTGGAGTGCAAGACTACACCACCCTTAAAATGATGAAAATCAATATCTAATTTTTTGTAATCCAAATATTCCTTATATATTCATATTGTTTCCTTTAAATCATCATATTATATATTACAATACATCTTAAATAATATTATTGAAAATGTTGGTATGTTTGCAATAGGTTAGAAGTGGTTTTCAAATATGTAGTTTGGTTCTGTCTAGGTTCACACTATAATAGGATTGAGATTAAATATATGGAGGTTGTTAATTTATTTGGAATGATAAATTATTATGTGAATGAAAAATTTGTGTGAGTGTATATTCAGGCACTTACACTTTATTCACAATAATTAATTGATTATTATGAAATAAAGTTACTCAAGTATTTATACCTAGGACTCCCTATTGTTAAAATACAAAAATGTGTAATATATGGGAGATATATACACAAACATATATTTAGAGTTTATTTCTAATAGCGAGTTTAATCCTAATATTTTTATACTAACTTAGTTTCATTTTAATTATGGTATGAAAAATTTATCATGTGGATGATCATTCTCATCTCCAATATATGTTTTCAAAACTTTGGGATCTAGTAACCATTTATCCCTCTTTTTTTACCCCATTATATTCTAGTTCTTTGGAAGGATATTTTTTAAAAAAATGATCACACACATATATAGGTATTTCATAAAAAAATAGAAAGATCCATTAAGTCTAGAGTACATAGAAACCTATATGGGCACTATCAATTTGTCCATATTGGACATCATTGACAAACTGTAATTTTTTTTAAATACTTTAAAATAACTTCAAATAGGAGTTTGTGACAAGAAATATACCACGGTGCTATGGTATAATTTTTTTACTGAAACCTACTATTTAAGAGAGGTCAAGGATTCAATTTTGCTTGAATGTTTTTTTTAGTAGAGAGGATTACTTTTCTTGTACCATCAGACCTTTAAATTTGACAAGAAAATTTGTGAAATTCATTTTGGCTCATCTAAAATCTTAATAAGGTGATTTTTTCACTAAATTTATTTTTTTGAGAGCTATGCAGTGGAATCATTAAATTTTCAAATTGAGCATACTAGGAATGAGAATAATCATACATAAGATTAATAATGCAAATCATAATAATAATGAAACTAAGCCATTATACACATAGAAGATTGAAATAAATATTAGCATGAAACTCTGAGTATATTTCTATGTTTATGTCTCTCATATATTAAATAATTTGGCATTTTGACAATATGGAGTCTTAGGTATAAATAACCAGGTAAGTTTGTTTCACAATAACCAATTAGCTATTGTGAACAAACTACGAGGAACTAAATATACAATTAGACAAAAAGTTTGTGCACATAATGAGTTGTCACTTAAAATAACTAAATAATGTCTCTAAATTTAAGCTTAACCTTAGTCTAGTATGAACCTAGATAAAACCAAGCTAGACATCTAAAGACCACTTATAGCCTATTATGAACACACCAACACCCTCCCTTAAGCATAAAATTAAAGAGAGAAAATTAAAAAATAGAGTTTAATCCTTAGATATGCATCCCAAAAACAAAACCTAATTAGGTACCAATGTATAATAAAGTGTAAGTGGAAAAAATGAGTCACTACAAGGTTTCCCAAAAAACCTATAAATCAACATTAATGTTTGGAGGTGCTTAAATATGCTAAAAATGTCCCAAGAAGTAGTACACCATAATAGTATAACACAATGCTAAAGAAGGTGAATTAGATGGAATGAAGGCCATCATGTAAAATGTGTTGGGTAGATCAAAATACACTAAATACACACTTGGGTGGGATGAAAACCATCACTAAAGGTAAGAGAATTACAAGTAGATGGCCAACTGGTGAATAACTAAAATCATTATGAGTGGTTTGAATTCATTACTCAATCACTAAAGAAGAGAGGATAACACTGTATGCACAAAAATATCTCCATACATGGTCATTGTTGATGTGTCATATGAATTTTATAAATTACAAAGGACTTCATCAGAATATAATGCCATTAATTGAAGAAAATTATAAAGTAGGTGCAAGGGCACTCAACATGTGAAAAAGTAGTATCTACACCCCCATAATTTTGAAATGGGGGAGTGATTGTTTTAAGAGTGGTCAAATCCACTCCTTGAACATTAAAAAATATAAGTTAACATTGTCTGCACCAATATAGATTTGTAAAAGGAGACTATCAATGTGTCATAAATACAAAATTAGAATCCCTCAAATAAGGATGTCCCTAGTGGTAATGAGAGAGTCTTGCAATTGAAATATAGATAGGGAATGCATAATAGATCACTCACACATGAAGGTGGATGAGGTTGAAATAGCCCCCCATGGCACTTTATAATTTAGTGTGAGAATGATAGACATAACAAAAATAAAAATAAATACATTGTATGCACCAAAATAGATACATATAATGAGATTGTTTATCTATCTAAAAAAGGTCATCATTTTTTTTCAAAACAAAAGAGCACAACTATGTAGTATAAAAAATGTGAAAATGATTCAATTGAATGGTAGAGGAACCACACTGATAAAATCCTTACAAAATAATCCTAATAAAATCACCATATTTGATTTGAAATCCATCCCATATGTATTCAAATGGTATAAAAATATGTATGCATGTGATTTGGTATATAGTGTAGAAATGGTGCTTGCAAAAAAACATCTGAAAGTGTGTCAAGAATATCATGCTTGATTGAAGAAATATCATGACACTCATGCCTAACTAAAGGTGTAATATAAATCATGTGTTTCTTAATGTCCTCACAAAGAGAAGAGTGAATAAAAATTGAAGTTTTTTTTACACTAAATGGTCCCAATGAAGATGAAACACTTTCTTGATAGTTAATGTGATGGTGAGAAATCTAGTGAATAGGTTGAATAGGAGAAAAAATTCCTTATGAATGTTTACCAATACCTCCCTAAGGTAACCCATGGAAATGAGCATGTGGAACTAACATCAATTACATGATTCTCAAAAAATCCAAGAACATATGTAGGTAGATTTAAAGTGGGGTGTGTATAAGGTGTAACAATAAGAATTTCAAATATAGTAGGTGATTTAGATATTGATGAATTAGAGTCTATAGGTGTTGGATTAGTGAATGTAATTGGATTAGATGCACTAAAGGATATCTCTAACATGTCAATTTGATGTTACAAACTAATTTTATAGAAATGTCTTTACAAATACCATTAGTTAATCATTGTTCCAACAAAAAAATTAAAATTATATCTTAAAACATAAATTGAAACAAGCTAAGTGCATATGTTGAGTGCGTCAATAACATAATCTTCCTTACCTTTAACATAGTAAATTTCCTTATGAAAATTATTAATCAATTATATCTATATTCATTTCATTATATTCAAATCATCTTGTGAATACATATGCTCAAGATTATAATGATCTGATTTTAATTTGAAGTGTTTACTAGATAGAAAATGTTTTCATTACTTGAGTGCATAGACCACTACTCCTAGTATGAGATCAAAAGTGGGATAAATATTTTCATGCTCATTAAATTTTTGAGACTCATAAGCAATTATTTCATCGTCTTGGGTTGAAATGACTCCAAAACCATTAATTGATGCATCAATCTAGATTTCAAAATTACCTGTAGAATCTGGAATAATGAGGATAAGTGTATAAGTTAATAAATCATCGTTATTTTAAAATATTTCTCACATTGAGAAGTCCAAACAAATTTATTTCATTTATGATGTAATAAAGTAATGGGATTAGCCACTCTCAAAAAAATTTCAGTAAACCTATTTTAGTAACCAACCAAAGTCACGAAGCTTTGAAATTCATGAACATTTCAAGGAGTAGTCAACTCCTCGATGGATCTAATCTTAGTAAGACCAATAGAAAGGCCTTCCTTTAAAATTATATTCCCCAAATAATGAAGTGTATTTTTTTGAAATAGCATTAGAAATATTACCATAGAACTTATGTGGCCTTAGTATTTGCATGACTAATCATACATATTACTTAGGTTCAGATTCATTTTGGAATAGACCAAAATATAATCCAAAAGGACTAGAACAAACTATTCCAAGAAATATTTTATTACATTGTTAATTAAACTCATGAATATTTCTAGAGAATTGGTCAAATCAAAGGGATTCCAAGAAATATTTTATTACATTGTTAATTAAACTCATGAATATTTCTAGAGAATTGGTCAAATCAAAGGGAATAATAGTAAACTCATAGTGATTCTACTAAGTGCTAAAGGTAGTCTTATTCACATTTTTGTTGGAAATGTTGTCATTGATGTCAAAGGTCTAAAATTATTGGTGATAAAGGCCCCATTGCATTTAATGGTGTTTTTAATATTCATATCTTATCTAATGTGTGTTAATATTTATTTAATATTAGTGAATATATTTTTAGTTGCATATAATTCAAAAGAGAGCCCATAGAGGAGTCAAAGAGTCATGGGGTAAAAGAAGAAAGAGGAATGGGATGCATTTTCTCATGAAGAGTCATCTTGAGGAATTCCAAGAGTCACTGTGTGAAGACAAAAGAGGTATGGTGCATTTTTCCATGAAAGGACACTTTGAGGAAGATGAAAAGTCACCAAGATAAAGACAAAATAAGAAAGGATGCTTCTGATTATGAAGGGTCACCATATGACTTTTCAAATGCAAGGATACGAAGGGTCATGCAAGTTTGGCACCATTTTCCATGAGGATTAAAGAGTCACAAAGGGTGAATGTCAAAGGTCTTTTGGAAAGCTATAAATAAAGGCTTGAAAATCCATTTGTAATATGCAAGAGAGTGCATGGTTTGTATTTGTTTTCAAAGAGATAAAATCAAGAGATATTGTAGAGTTACATCATTTATTGACTAAAAAACATTGAGATATAGTTGTGTTTTATACACAAGAGGGGTTGGTGATCCTATGGGTTGGTGCTCACAAATAGTTGTTGTGTTGGTACTCGGTAAAGGGGTTATTGCTCCTCCAAGTTGGTGATTACAAACTTTGTATTTTGAGTTGGTTCTCATTCATATACTTGAGATTGTTCTCCATAGTTTTCCCCCTTTAGATTTCCACATAAAAATTTGGTATCTCTCTCTCTTGTGTGGTACAAATTACTGTTTTAGTTTTATTACATATCTTAAATGTGTGATTAAGTGGTTAAAGAAAATAAATCAGATTAAGTAAAAAGATATATAATATACTGATTCACTCCCCCCCTCTCAGTATAATTTGGGCTTAACAATTGGTATCAGAGTAGGTTCCTTTTGAAAACGTTTTACAGCTTGAAGGTAGATCAAGAAAGCATGATGGTTGGATCACATGAAGGATTTTCTATAAAAAAGGCACCTTTGTTTGATGGGAAGAATTATGTTTTTTGGAGCATAAGGATGAAGACTTATTTGATGGCCCTTATATTTGACATATGGCAAGAAGTGGTGGAGGAATATGAAGAGCCAAAGACACTTGTAACTACTCAAGTAAAAAAAAAGGCAAGTGAAAATAATTCTAAATATTTAAATGCTATTTTGTGTGGTTTATGTGAATAAGAATTTGTTAAAGTTATACAATGTAAATCTACTCATAAAAATTGGGTAAAACTTTAGAATATTTACAAAGGTGATGGAAAGGTTTGGTAATCTAAGCTTTAGACTTTTAGAAGATAATTTGAGAGTTTGAAGATTAAAGAAGAAGAAAATATAGCAAGTTATCTTTTGTAGGTTGATCAAATAGTTAATCAGATTCAATGTCTTGGAGAAAATTTAAAAGAATCAACTATGGTTCAAAAAGTTTTGAGATCTCTACCATTGAGATATGATGCAAAAGTTTTGGCAATTGATGAGATGGAGAATTTAGCCAAGCTAAAGATGGATGAGCTTCAAGGTATTCTTACGACATATGAGGTATAGACTGAACAAGATAAACCCTCAAAGAGAGAAGATACTTTCAAGACATCAAAGAAAGAGAAGGCTAAGATTCAAGAATCAAGTGATGGTTCTAGCAATGATGAAGATGACAATGGAGCTCTATTCATTTGTAATCTAAAAAAGGGCACATGTAAATATCAATGAAAATTAACTTTTAAATGTTTTAATTGTGGAAAGATTGGATATTTTATAGCTAAATGCCCAAATAAGGGTAATGATGACAATGAAGAAGGAAAGTATATACACAAGAATAATTTCAAAGGTAAATTCAAGAAGGGATTCGAGAAGAAGAGTTTGTATTCTAAAGATCCTAGCTCAGCTAAAGATACTGGAGTCAGTGATTCAGAAGAAGACATTCTATTCATGGCCATACATGAAGATGCCTCCACAAACCAAAGTATAGATGATCAAGAAGAATAATATGATGAATCCAAAGTGAATCTAGAAGGATAACTCATTTTTGCCTTAGAAGAGTTAAAATCTCTTGAAAATAAGAATCTAAGATTAAAGCTCCAGATCAAGAAAAATGAAAATGAGTCAAAGGAAATAATTGAATATCTACAAGCACACTTTAAAGAAGCCAAGAAGAATAAAGAAGATTTAATAGAAAAGTTAAAAATAGTAAGTAAATAATGTGAAAGGTATATTATTGAAATTGCTTCTTTAAAAGTAGATCTTGAGAAAATAAATAAAGCAATCAATGATAGAATAGTCAATGATTCAAAATTTGAGAATAGCACTAATTTGTTGAATAAGATATTAGAAAATCAAAGATTAATGTCAGATAAGATAGGTATTAAATTTGAAAAAGAGAAAGAGGAGGTCACTACTTTTATAAACAAAGAAAAAAGAAAGAGCTATGTTGAAGCTCTTACAAAAGAAGAAATAAAAAGGGAAGAAGTTAAGAAGACAAAGGACATCTCAAACAAAAAAGGATAGAGGGAACAGAGCTACAAAAGGCAATCAGGTCAGAGATACATAAATAGTTTCTATTTTATGGTTAATTTTTTTATTGTAATGGATATGGTTATAGGAAAATAGAATGTCAAAAAAGGGCTAACGATTTCATAAATAAGGAGAAGGAAATTCACACAGAGTCAAGCAAAAGCCACAACTCTTTTGCTCCTCTATCAGGGTTTAATAAGGAGGCCATAATATGTTACAAGTGTAATAACTTTGGACACATAGATCAATATTGTGGAAGTGTGTTTGATTTAGTCAAAGACTAGAGTTTCAAGGCTCCATTCATCAAGAAGAAAGTTCAAACAGGTTCATGGCAAAAGAAACAACCTAAAAAATCTATGTTGGTATAGACAGCTTTGGATGCAAGAAATGAAGAAAATCCATGGTTCATTGATAGTCGATGTTCAAGGCACATGAAAAAAGACAAGATCAAGTTCATAATCTTGAAGAATATCAATGGTGGCATAGTGAAATTTGGAGACAATACTACTACCAAAATTTCTAGAAAAGGTACACTAAGTTTGGATAATGGTAGAACTAAAATTGAAAATGTTTTGTATGTAGAAGGTCCTAAGCATAATATTTTGAGTGTAAGTAAAATGTGTAATTAGGGGCACACACTAAAGTTTTATGTATAAGGTTATGAAATTAGAAGAAAAGATTCAGATGTGTTGATTGCAAATGCTAAGAGAATAGGCAATAATTTGTATATGCTATCAGACATCAAAGGCCAAAGATGTTGTTTGTGTCAGATTGAAAAAAGTTGGATATGGAACAAGAGAATGGGGCACATAAATTTTAACAATATTTTCAACATCAGCAAGAAATAAGTATTCAAAAATATTTTAAAGATTACAAAACCATCTGACACGCTTTGTGAACCTTGTCAGCATGGGAAGTAGGCTAGAAGGCAGTTCAAAACAAAAGAGTACTCGACCACTCAGATATTAAATCTTGTTCACACTAATCTATGTGGACCTATAAGAAATCAAAGTACTCAAAGTGAGAAATATTTCATGTTTCTTATTGATGATTTTTCACATATGACTTAGGTTATATTTTTAAAGAAAAAATCAAAAGATTTCAAATATTTCAAAGCATTAGTTGAGAATGAAACTAGTTTGAAGATTAAGTGTCTAAGATCAAATCGAGGAGAAGAATTCATGTAAAATCAATTTATTGAGTTTTGTAAAGACCATGGAATAAAGAGACATTATTCAACAGCCAAAACTCCATAGGAAAATAGAGTAGTTGAATAGAAAAATAGATGGTGAGGACAATACTAAATGAATCCAAGATAGCAGATAAATATTGGAGAGAGGAATTTACTAAACTAGTGCATATTAAAAATAGAGAATTATTGAGTCAATAGTGACAAGACTCCTTATGAGCTATGGAAAGACAAACTAGCAATAATTGATTATTTCAGAGTTTTTGGCAGCAAATGCTTCATAAAGAGAACCAATGAAAAAATTGGTACATTTGAATCCAGAGTAGATGAACGTATATCTCTTGGTTATTATTTCAAAAGTAAAGCTTATAAATGTTATAAAAAATAACCAAGAAAATTTTTGAAAGTGTAAGTGTCAGGATAGAAAGAGATGGAACATAAAGAATCAGTGATCTAGTAGACATTCTTGAAATCATTGAAGAGGAAGATTTTAAAGAATCAAATGAAGATGAGAAGAATGAGAAAAAGGACACCAAAAATCTATCCAAATATGTTTAGGTAAATCATAATAAAAGTGACATCATTAGGGACATAAATGAAGGAATTTATACCAGAAGAATGATGGTAAGTGAATCTGAGCAAGTTAATTTCTCTTTATTATCCAAAATTTACCCTAGAACTTTTTCAAAAGCTAGACATGATAAGCATTAGGTTAAGGCTATGGATGAAGAATTAAATTAGATAGAAAAGAATGATACTTGAGAATTAGTGCCTAGACCAAAATATCATAATGTGATAGAAATAAAATGAGTTTATAGAAATACGTTGAATGAAAATGGAGAAGTGACCAAAAATAAAGAAACATTAGTATGTAAAGGATATGATCAGATTGAGGGAATAGATCTTGAAGAAACTTTTGAACTATTGGCAAGGTTAGAGGCTATTAGAATGTTTCTTGAATATGCAGTGTTTAAAATTTTCAAAGTGTTTTAGATGGATGTCAAATCTGCCTTCCTAAATGGGAATCTAGAAGAAGACATCTACATTAAACAACCTAAGAAATTTATTCTCTCAAATATTAGTAGCCATGTATGTAGATTGAAGAAAGCATTGTATGGATTGAAACAAGATCCTAGACCTTGGTATGCAAGACTTGATAAGTACCTGTAAGATCAAGGTTTTAAGAGAGGATTTGCTAATAGTAATCTCTACATCAAAATAGAAGGTGAAAATCAATTGATTGTTGTGGTATATGTTGATGACATCATTTTTTAAGGAAATATTAAAAATATGACAAAATAATTTTTTGATAATATGCAAAAAGAATTTGACATGTCTATGCTTGGATAATTGTTATTTTTCTTAGGATTGCAAATATTTCAGTTAGATAAATGAATTATCATATCTCAAATTAAATATGCCAAGGACATCTCAAAGAAATTTGGTTTTGAGGATTCTGCACCAGTTGCCACACAAATGTGTATAAGAAATAAGGTGAGCAAGGATGAAGATTCACCTGTTACAGATTAATCTTTATATAGATCTATGATTGGTAGTCTTTTATATTTGACAGCATCAAAGTGAGACATCATGCATGTAGTAGGTGTGGTTTCAAGATATCAGTCATCTTCAAAAGATAGTCATGTTCATTGGTGAAGAGAATATTTAGATATATCAAGAGGATAATGGATTATGGTATCCCATAGGTAGAGATTTCACTTTAGTTGCCTATACAGATTCAGATTGGGTAGGGTGTTTGGATGATAGAAAGAGTACAAGTGGAAGAGATTTCTTTCTTGGTGATAGCTTAGTATCATGGCTAAGTAAAACGTAGAATTTAGTATCACTTTCTACAGCTGAAGTAAAATATATTATAGTGGTATTGTGTTGTACTCAATTGCTTTGGATGAATCAAACTTTGGAAGATATCAAGGTAAAATATGATGAACCTATTTCTATTTTTTGTGACAACACAAGTGCTATTAATATTTTGAATAATCTAATAATGCATTCAAGAACAAAATATATTCTCATTAAATATCACTTCCTGAGAGAGCAGGTTACAAATCAGTAGGTTAAGATGGAGTATATTAGTACTACAGAGTAGATTGTAGATATTTTCACAAAGGCACTACCAAAAAACACATTAGAGTATCTATGAGATAAGTTGGGAGTAATTTCTTTTACTTCCTTCCATTGAGGTTCAACATCAGTTGAGGGGGAGCTAAGTGTTATCTCCAAGTAGGCCCTATACCATTGATGTCAAAGGGGGAGAATAACAGGTACAAATACAGGTGTAGAAATAGGTATAAGGAATAGTTACAGGTTACTACAATAAAGTGGAGTTACTATATGTTTTCTAGATGGCAGTATGTGTAGATTTCAAGATGTGGTAGTTTCAGTTTGAGGTTGCCATCAATGACAAAGGGGGAGATTGTTGGAAATATTGTCATTGATATCAAAGGTATAACATTATTGGTGATAAAGGCCCCATTGCATTTAATGGTATTTTTAATATTCATATCTTGGGTAATGTGTGTTAATATTTATTTAATATTAATAATTTTTTTTTTTTTGCATATAAGTCAAAAGAGAGCCCATGGAAAAGTCAAAGAGTCATGGGGTAAAAGACCAAAGAGGAATGGTATGAATTTTATCATGAAGAGTCATCTTGAGGAATTCCAAGAGTCATCATGTGAAGACAAAAGAAGTATGGTGCATTTTTCCATGAAGGGACACTTTGAGGAATAAGAAAAGTCACCAAGATAAAGATAAAAGAGGAAAAGATGCTTTTGCTTATGAAGGGTCACCATATGACTTTTCAAGTGCAAGGATACAAAGTGTCATGAAGTTTGGTGCCATTTTCCATGAGGATTGAAGAGTCACAAAGGGTGAATGTCAAAGGTCTTTTATAAAACTATAAATAAAGGCTTGAGAAGCCATTTGTAATATGCAAGAGAGTGCATGGTTTGTATTTTTTTTCGAAGAGAGAAAACCAAGAGATATTGTAGAGTTATATCATTATTGAGTAACCAAAATTGAGATATAGTTATGTTTTATACACAAGATGGGTTGGTGCTCTTATGGGTTGGTGCTAAAAAATCTTTGCAATGGGTTGGTGCTCTTGTGGGTTGGTGCTCACAAATAGTTGTTGTGTTGGTGCTTGGTAAAGGGGTTGGTGCTCCTGTAAGTTGGTGCTTACAAAATTTGTATTTTGAGTTGGTGTTGATTCATATACTTGAGAGTGTTCTCTATGGTTTTTCCCACTTTGGGTTTCCACGTAAAAATTTGCTCTCTCTCTCTCTCTCTCTCTCTCTCTCTCTCTCTCTCTCTCTCTCTCTCTCTCTCTCTCTCTCTCTCTCTCTCTCTCTCTCTCTCTCTCTCTCTCTCTCTCTCTCATGTGGTGTAAATTATTGTTTTATTTTTATTTCATATCTTGAATGTGTGATTAAGTGGATAAATAAAAGAAATCAGATTAATTAAAAAGATATATAATATACTAATTCACCACGCTTCTCAGTATATTTCATGCTTAACAGTTTTCCTCTTTGATTCATAATTTGCAGTACCCTGATCAAAGATCAGTCTAAAAGAAGATTGAATCATCCCTCATCTGATCAAAGAGATCATGAATTATTGGAAAAGGACACTTTTTTATTAATCACAACCTTGTTCAACATCCTATAATGGATGCAAATTTTGAGAGTTCTATAATTTGTGAAGAATAAAATAGGAACACCATAAGTCTTATTCATGAGCTATTGAAATTGAACCTTCAATTCTTTTAGTTGGGCACAATATCAATTATAAATTTGAACTCCTTTATAGGTTGTAATATTTAAATTTCTTTACAGAATACATCCTTGAATTATCAAAAGACCAAAAAGTCTATTAATGTAGGCTCTTTTTATTTAGATATCTATTTCATTTGCACATTAAAGATCTTGAAGCCATCATGGAATTTTTTCTTCAATTACAAGATAATAATATCTTGGAAGAAATATGCCTCTATATACCTTATATTTATACTAAGTTTCAAACATCATCTATACACTTCACCTTTTTGATGAAATAATCAAGTCTAGATTGATTTTTTTCAGCCAATCCATGGCAATAATCACATTATTAGACCCCAAAGTTTCCAAAAATAAGTTCAACTTGATCTTAAAGACACCTAGATTAAATTCATTATTTTCCATACATTCTAAAACTAGAATCCTCTTGCATGTGCCAAAATCTACCTCCCATCCTTCTCTTATGCTAGTGGGTTTGACATTACATTGACTAGAAATAGAAATATAAATTAAACTATATATAGCTCTAAAATAAACTAAAATACATAAGGAAAAAGCCAAAAAATATTCTTTGGATTTCAATCAGGGTGGATTGCAAATCTATCTTCCAATTCTAAATTACTACATACATTCTATTAATTGTAGGTTGATTGCTTCACATATTGGGTTAATCTTTTATGTATTGATTATCACCATATTATCGACATTGGATTGATTCTTAAAAGGTGAAAAGTATCGAATTAGAACCAATTTATAGACCATGTTAATTTATTTGAGGTTGATTTTTAATTAAATTTCCATGCCTTGAGAAGTTTTGAGGTTTTGAACCTCTATTTTGATTTAGAAATCTATGAGATTATTGTATTTTTCCTCAAAGTTATTTTTCTAGTCTTGCCTCTTAAAATAATTTCCAAAGGAAAGATGGAGGATTTGGATTTGGATTTCACTCTATTGTTTATGAATTAATGTCTAGCCTTTAGGGGAGACTTATATTTTTCTTCAACCCAATGAGTATATTCAATTCTTACAACAAGAGCTTAAGGATTAGTAATGTTCACTCCATGCAATAAGACCACATGTAAGCCTAATTTGAACTTAGTGACTTTATTCTCCTCATCATAAATGTAACTAAAATAATATAAGAGAATGATAAAATTGATATCATAGTCATAATGTTCTACTTCAATAGTTGAAACTCAATAATCTTATGCTCTTTATAATTGGCATTCAGAAACCTTTTCTTGAATTCTCTCTAAAAATTTTCCAAAGTGAGATTCAGAGGTTCATACCCCTTAAGAGCACAAAGATGATTCCACCACAAAACAAAATAAACTACTAAATGATAGGCCATAATACAAGCTTACAAATTAGAGCTAATTTTACATAAGGTTAAATATTTTTACAAGTTCACTAACCATGATTCAACAACATAATTGGATTTTCCCTTGATACAGGTAGGAGGTGGAAGTTTCTTGAGTTCCTTGATGATAGGATAAAATGTAAATTATTGTTTCCATAATCTCATTTTCTACTTCCATATGATTATCTTCTATCTAGTTGTCATTATGGCCTTATACATTTTTCATTTATTTTTCTTGAGTTTTTATCCTTTCATGGATAGTGGTGAGCACCCCAAGAACTCCAACAAAAACTTCATCATTCCTCGCTGGTAGATTAGCATTAGCATCAACATTATTATGAATGCCATTATTTTTGGCATGTCCTTCAATAAGAGGGGGTTCATTTCTTATTTTGTTCTCATTGACCCTTTTTCACACTATATTTCCTCTAGAAGGATTTTTTCACCTTCGCCTCCTCTAGTTTGTGTTCTCACCATCTTGAGATACATAATATAGCATTAGGAAAAATAGTTTCCCCACAGACTTTTAAGGTAGTAAGTTTTTCTCTAATACCATTATCACATCTTCAAAAAACAATTATAAAAATAATCATGGATATAAAGGGTTTTCCACAACTTTATCAACCACCAAATGTGTGTTTAATTATATAAAATGTACCTCCCTATACCACACACCTAACTCAACATTGATCAACATGTATATATAGTAATATGTAAATAATCAAGAGGAAGAAGACAAAGTCATTGCATTATATAATTTGATCCATGTTCAGACACTAAAATTTTCTCCCAAGGTTACATTCAAGTTTCAAACATTATCTTATGGAATTTAGAAAATTAATATTACATTGAATACCATTACAAGACAATTTTTCCCTATAAATTGATTAGAATTAATTAAGGAATATTCATCCTTCATTTTCCTCAATAAAAATAATTTATTCCAAAATTTCCTCTCAAGAATCTCCAATTAAGGTCACAAAGGTCTACTCAGAACTCTATTAATGATAAGGTTGAATCTCCAAACTCTAGACCCTGATCAAGCAACACTCATATGACAATGACTCAAGACAATTATTTTAGTGACCTAAGCTTCAATTTAATAAAAATAAATTCATGTGTAAGCATAATATTTATCATCATGTCTATTATAACCTCTAAAAGCATTATCAACTTCAATAAGACAACAACTTATTTCCAAGGAGAATTGAAATGAGAACTCATATCATTTAATTCATTGGTTTTAACTAATATATATTCCATAGTATACATAAATTTAATCAATGCTCATAAGACAACTTCTTAAGTTATCAATTGCTAGCATGTTGGATTAATTTTTTATGCAAATACACGTAGTTACCTCAAAACCCAAAATTTAAATTCAATACAATATTGTTTCCATACTTGATCATGTTATAATTGATGTAGTATTTAAATCATGTTTATGTTTAAGGAACCACAATAAGCGATCCTATCAAAATTATTCAATTTGTGGGTAATCTCTTCTTAATAAAAAAAATTAAGAGTTGAGTTCTAACAATATTAGTAAGAACTATTATGTCATACTCAATTCTTAAAATCATACAAATGAAGATACACCATTTATAGTAATTAAATTTCATCCCATTAAATTTATGACAAGTACACAACTACACTACCCTGAGATAAGGATAGATTATCAAAGCAACATTAAATGAACAAGAATATTCATGTACCAAATTAATAGAATAAATTTTATTCATCCTATCAGGATAAAGGTTCACAACATAAATACCTAATTAAGTTAGTTTCACAAACAAGGCTATAAAATCAACTCATCTATAAAAATCAACCCAAATGGTCAATAACAACAAACCCATACTCATAATCCTTAACAAGAATGCCATGGTTCCCTCAGCAACTATATTACATTGAAAGAGCATGGTATATATTATTAATTTCAATGTAATTCATATTATCTACATAAAAAAATTAACATGGGCATTAAGATAAAAAAATTCAATAAATAACTCTAGGTTTAAATTTAACATAATGAATAAAGAAATCTTTTCTAAGTATTGTAATAAAATACAAAGATTACATATTTTGCATAGAATAAGATAAGCCAACTATACTAATAACCTCATGATTAGTGCACTTTATGTGATTACATATACAAGCTCATATTAAATCATAGTTACCTCCTCAACATGTATTTTAAAATTCAATTCATGAACTAGATGTTAACATCACCTAATTAGAATAGAATAGTCAATATTATGAACTTGTAAAACTTTGAAATAGTCAGAACATGCAAAGTCATACAGTTAAGGATAAAGTTATAACACTTCACCCAATTTATTCAAATGTGTAGGCTCTAAATTAATTCAAATATAAAATATTGGTTCTAAAACATAATTACTATTAAATAAAAATTTAGTGCACAAAGATATCAAACTAGATTCATGTAATAGTACCCTAATTCACATAGTGCCATTTTCTAATTTTCCACCATGGTACTAGTCTAGGAGAGGACATAGTATGCCTTAGTATATATAAATAGTCATTTATAGTGACACAATTTGTATCATATTTCAACATTCATTATTCACTAAAATTCAAGTAGTCCTTTGAAGTATAGTCATCCTCAAAGTCAGGACATCATAGGAAAAAAAATAATTATACCCAATCAAAGAATGAAAAACATCTAAATTTTTATGATACATTAATTCAAGAGTCATACATAGCATTACCCTAGAAGTGGGAAATCCAATAAGGTTTTAAATTCCTTGATTAGATGAACTTTTATTTTTATGAATGAGCTCACAGTAGAGATCATTGATTTTGAGTCAATGATAAATTTGTATGAGGAAGATTTGGATTTTTTGAATGCATGGGCAACATGCATGAATATAAAAAAAATGTGGATATAACTCCATGGCTGAATTATATGATTCAAGATAGATTATTTTTCAAAGGAAAGAGGTTGTGGTTCATAGAACCTATTTAAGGAAAAACACAATGGAGGCTTAGCTATTCACTTTAAGAATGATAAAACTTTGGAACAATTGAGTGACAATTATTATTATCCACATATGAGTATATACATGAATAATTTATTTCAAAGGTGTATATTTTTCCAACATGCTAAAGGTAGAAGTCAAAGTGTTTCAATATTTTTTCACTTTTTTTTGATGTGGATTTAATTAGCTACTAAAAACAAAGTATAACCAAGGTTTTTAAGATTACCTAGAGATATGGATGGTTGTTGTGCACTGTTAATCGATCTTGATTGTGAGAACTCCTTTTTGGCTAGGGATGAATGACATGTAATACACCACACTTACACAAAAAATTGATTAATAGATAGATGGGTGGGATGCCTGGTTACAAACTAGTCCCAAGAAATGGCATGCTTTCTCAAATGGATGTCAGCCCACATTCAAACATTCTTGTTTATTTTAAACATGAAATTACAAGATAGATATGGATAGAAGTAAACAATGCTAAAGATAATCAATTAATGAGAAGATTTATATGATCATAATATGCATCCCAAAATTCATTATCAATGTCTATGTCTTCTTGAATTATAGCCAACAAGTCATCAATATAGGTGAAATCATGTATTGAAATCACAAGACAAATTCCTAGCTCAAAAGCTATATCACTCTGATCTGCAAAGAGAAGTTGAGGGACTATGGGAAGATCAAATATGCTAACTGAATCATGTATCAAACCAAGTAAGGTCATCTACATGAACAAAATAGTATTTTAGAAAATAGATAGTAGATTTATAGAATGTTTTAAATATGTAATAGGGATCAATTTTGATTCAAATAGATCAACGTCGATCTTATAAATATTGTTAAGTTTATAGAACAAAATATAATAACACTTTATATTTTTGATAAATTGATGAAATAGAATCTAAAAATAGACAAAAGTAGAGACTTACAAATAGAGCACAATTTTAACACAAAAAATAAGATATTTAAAACTACTTAGATATATAGACAGGGATCAATGTCGATTTAACACAATCGATGTCGATTCAGATGAATCAATATCGATTATGTGTAAGATAATTGAATACTAATTAGACTTATAATAATAGCCTAGAAAATTGATAAAATAAAAAAAAATTGAATGCCTATCAGACACATAAGATGATAGATATGATAAACTAAAAAAATGGATTTAAATACTAACCTTTTTGATGGAAAATAAAACTTGATGGGATGAGAGAATAAACTTCACAAAATCCTCTTGATGATGCCTTAAATGGATATTCTTCAAGATAACAATGCTTCCACAATGTATGTATATGAGTTGCAATGAGATTTTGATAGAGTTTCAAAGGCCAAAGCATAATCACCATCTTCTTGAGCAATGGAGGTGTATAGGGTATTTATGGATCGACATTGATCTCAGAGGATCGGTGTTGATTTACATAGAATAGGAGAATTTGAATGAAATTTTATTCTAATGGGTTGGCACAGGGTAAAATAAGGTTAAAATGACTTCTGAATTCATTCAAGTTATTTTAACCATGGAAAAAGGTTGGGTAAAAGGAGTAATAAGGACAAAAGGGAGGTTTTTTTATTTTATGTGATTTATTTGATTTTATGGTTTTAAGGGTAAGGTAAAAAAGGGAGAATTACTATTTAACCATAGTAATTAACTGATTAACCTAGGTATTAAATGGTAAAGTGATGCTAAAGTGTAATTATAAAAATAATTACACATGGGGGGACATCATGACATAATGCTATATAAATTTAATATAAGGTGTATAAATTTAGCATCTACGTTTTTCCCCTTTTTCAAAGTGGTATAAAATGTTGTGCCATGATAAAAAAAAAACTTTTAAAAAAGGTTGAAATGCCCCAATTTTTTATGAGGAGGTATCCCCCCTCAAACCAGGTGATGGGAGGTGAAATGGATCAAATGGCAGCTTTGAACTAGATGGAATGCAAAAATAAAATAAATGAGATGGTATGGACAAAATGGAAGATAGCTAAAGGATTTTAAAAATAGATGATAAATAATAATAAATGAAGGCCATGTTTTCACAAAATAGAACAAACAATAATGTAAGCATAAATACTCAAAAGACTATATCAAAAAGTGAAATGTCATAGCTAAAACAAATAAGAGTATAAGAGGCAAATCAAGAGCACAAGAGATAGAAATAGTGAACCAGATCATCTGATGTGTGTATGGTGTATGTGTACCTATAGGCAAATGTACTCAAGATAAAAGACACCCTTGGGATCTTACATGGGGTAAGGTTCCAAAAAATAAGGGTGCCAAAAGAGATTAGGGAACTGATAAGGGGCCAAAATTCACTAATATAAAGGGTAATAAGAGGGACAAAAATGGGATAGCTATGACAAAAAGCAAGAAAATATGGGTCCAAAACCAAATTGAAATCAGGGAAAATAATCCAAAATATAAATAGTAATCAAGCCAAGGGAATCAACATCACTCATAAGTAATCAACGCCGATTGAAACTAATTGACATCGATCCAAATAGATTGATGTTGATCTCAACAATGGATATAAATATCTCACCATCAAACAATAGGGCTCATTCAGCTATCAAGTGTATGAGAGTTATATAAGTGAAAATTTATGGGTTGTTGATGCAAAGACACACAAACGAGGTGATGGAGGCTAGTAGGAGCAAATGATGATGATGATGATGATGATGATGATGATGATGAGTATATTATAAGGTAGGTGACATGTTTTTCTATGTATTTTAATGTTTTTTAGGGTTTTAGCATTTGTAGCTTAAGGGAGCTGTTAGGAGAGGAAAAGTAATGGAAATACGATAAGGGAGATTAGATTAGGAATATAAAAGGGATGGGGGAGAAAAACTTAGCATTTTTCTAAAAGGAGAGATTAATGTCAATCCATACGGATCTACCATGATCCAAAATAGATCGACATCAATCCCTAAGGATTGCCATCGATCTAAAAGCATCGGTGTAAATTTATAAGGAGAGGGTAAAAAGGAAAAGAAAATGATAAATTAATTAATAAAATATTACTTATGATAGGCCTGAGAGCTATTGACTATGAGAGATATAGTCCCACCATTACTACAAGAGCTATGAGAGTTAGTAGATGATGAGGACTAGGTGCACTTAGAGGTAGTGGGCTTTGGAGGGATCTGATACTACCACCACATCCATTAAGACATTAGCATGATAGTGGTCTTTTTGGAGTGGTGAGATTATACCACCAAAACCTTTTGGCTTCCTATGGGTTAGATGATGATTATGATTGAGGATATTTATTAGATATTGAGGCTACATATCTAGGTAGCTCTAGTGTACACCATGGAGGAAGTTGGAAATGTGACATCACTAACATGAATATATGGGGAGGATGTTATATATATCTAATTTGTTGCTAAAGGGTTTTAATTTCATCCCTTATTTGAGTAGGCACTAGTAGAGAGGTTATTGTTGACCATGCTCATGTTGGCTCTGACTTGCTATGTATTACTTGATTCTAGTGGAGGATGGTTACCATAAAGCTTCTCTTCAGTGATAGTAGATATGCTTAAGCATAGGACCATATTTATTTGGGTGCCCATATTACTAGGGTAGATCTATAGGGAGTTATGGAGATGGCATACTAGATGCTGGCTAGGGCTTGATACTACATTCATGTTACACTACTAGGTCTATAAGCACATTCAAGTTACTTGCCCTTTCAGGACCGTAGGGTTTAGGCTCAGAGATAGGGAACATAGTGGAGGATTACTTTGATGGGATTATGACCTCATCATACCATATCTAAATAGGGTAGTGCATGATCTAGTGCACTATAGATATCTTTTTGAGAGCCTTTAGATCAGAGACATTATCTGGAGACCATATCTATGTTTTCTAGCATGGCCTGACATAGAGATAGAGTTGAGAGATGAAACCTTAGAGAGATGGGTATAGAGGCAATGGATGGAAGATATAGAGTTATTTTATTTTGATAGGGTCCACTACTATTTTGGATTTCTTTAGGATATACCATTATCCCCATGCTTATATAGGTGGGAGGATATAGAGCTAGATTATCTAGCACCTGATACCATAGTCATCTTGATGGGAGCACTAGAGGAGTCAGCAACATTGAATGTGGATGATGTAAGATATATATATGACTATGCATCTTGGTTTATGGGAGAGATGGCAAGATGACAATAGAAAGTAGTGAGGCCTTGATACAATGTGGCATAAGAGGTGTCAACACAGGATGAGCATATATATGAGGCACTAGCATAGGATGCCTTAGGATAAGATGAGTAAGGTATATCACAATTCAATATATAGTGTTTATGGGATGATATTGATAGGGTTATATGGTAGCAAGACCAGGCCATTCAAGAGAGGGATAGTTATAGTGTCCAGCTAGAGTAGATGCAAGCTTTTGTGGTTGAGAGGCTAACTTGAGATATTATAGGTCTGATCTCCACTCCCATAGACATGAAACCACTATAGAGGTATAGGGATGCACTTGTTGAGCTATGATACTATGAGAGGATTATATAGGATCAACTATCAAAGGTACCTTGATTTGTAGCCTACATGGCTAGCCGTAGTAGATCTCAAAGGACCCCAGCTACCACTATCAGTACAGGGAGAATTACCAGATGGAGAGGAAGAGATGATAGGGGAGATGATAGGGGATATTATAGATTTCATCTCAATAATATATATTTTACATAGTATACATACACACCATAAAATCCATAAGCCCTTTATTACATTTGTACAGACTTATATATATATATATATATATATATATATATATATAAACCTAATGTTTATGTTTTATGGATGGATTATGATTAATTATGTTTATAGATTTATGGATTTATGAGATGAAAATTAATGAGATTTATGCTTATAGATGTTATGTTCTTATGGATTATTTGACATTATGATGGATTAATTTATCCTACATTGACTAGGACCACAACCAAAAGGAGGACCTCTCATCTATGTGCATGTGCATCTTCAACGTAAAGGATAGCAAACATCAACACAACTTGGAGTGATCAGAGGTAAGATTATTGGGATTAGATGATTTTAATGGGATAAGGGAGGGATAATAGTTTCACACATATTTCAAGAATTAGGAGTTTCTCCTTTGAGAATCATTTTATTCCATCATGTAGACTGATCAATATGAGAAGCCTACTATTAGAAAGATGATCGATGCAGGAAGTTTTCTTGAGATTTGGATTTTGATAACATGAATTTTTATATGCTTTGGTGAATCTAGGGCTCTTTGAAAATAGAATAAATTTTAAAATTGATTAATGTGGTAAGTTTTATACTTACTATCCATCCTTCAAGGGAGTGGTCTACATTTTTATAGTTTTACACAGCTATCTTTCGAGGGATTAGTCTGTTTATTGTTGTCATTTTAGACTTTATTATAGCTATCATTTGAGGGATTAGTCTATTGATTTGGCCCTTTTTTGATTTTTTAATTGATATTGATACTGGCATAAATGATCTGCATAATATAATTTTCTTGATTCCATCATATGAAATGATTATGCTATCTTGGAAAATAAGGATATGTAAGAGATAAAGGAAATAATGATTTGGGGTTTCTCCCAATATAGGGGAAAATTATCCAAGATAGAATGTGATGAATAGAGTTGGGTATTCATATTCAAGGCAAGGATTACAACAACTACCAGGTAACCACATAACTCTCGTGTCATTATTAGGTATAAAGGGATATGATAAAATTGACCACTCTAGATGAGCCAATATTTACTAACTATAGAAATGATACAAATGCAAGGCATTAAGAGGTTCACATTTTAGTTTACCATCAAGAGAGACTAAATGATATGCCCTAGATCCATATTTATGAGTTATGATATATGGTCCAAGCCAATTAGGAGCAAACTTACCCCTCTTATTTTGTTTCATATTAGTGACATGTTGATTTTTTTAAGCACAATATCTCTGATATTAAATTCATGCTCTCTTACATGTTGATTATATGCTCATTTTAACAATTCTTGATATATATGAAGGTGGTCAAGGGCTACTACTCAATGCTCATCTAAGAACTCAAGCTGAGATAAACACTCCTGACAGAAATTCACATCAAAAACTATGTCTCAAAGAGAGACTTAAAGGGAGGGAATCTGGACTTCCAAAGTAAGTACCACTTATGTACCATAGATTAGAGTGAAAGGATAAGTGCCCATAGGGGTTTGACCACTACTTAGATATGCCTATAAAGTGAAAGGGACATGAAGATGCCAATTTTTACCTACTTTGTTAATGACTTTAGTTAAGATTTTGACTAAGGTTTTATTATATGCTTTGGCTTGACCATTGGCTTGAGGATAGTAAGGTGAGGAAAAACTTAATTTGATTTTAAATGATTCACACAATGCCTGGACTTTCATATTTTTAAAATATTTTCCATTGTCTATTATAATTTTACAAGGAATCCTAAAATGACAAATAATGTGATCATGGATAAATTCCATAATCTTTTCTGCCTTGGTCAAGATAAGTGCCATAGCTTCCACCCACTTAGTGAATTACTCTATGGCAATGATAATAAATCCATCATGCTGAGAGGATTTAGGATTAATTTGCCTAATGAGATTGAGCCCCCACTGAAAAAATGGCCAAAAGTCTCTTGCTACCTACAAGGCTTTACTAGGGACATGGGATAAGTTTGCATGCTACTAATATTTTACACACCTCTTAACATAGGTACAATAATCTTGATTCAAAGTAGGACAATAATAATCTAGGCATAATATTTTCTTGGCAATTGTACATCCATTAAAATGTCCACTACACAAGCCATCATGGACCTCCTAGATAGCTAAGGTAGCTTTACGCTTTTGGAGACAACAAAGGCGAATACTATCAAAACCATGATTATAAATAATTCCCCATAGAATGACATAATGGGTAGCTTTCTACTAGAAGACACGCTTAGCACCATTGGATAGATGGGGGGAGGATAATCCTATAGACAAATAATTAAATATTTGTACATACCATGGCTTCCTAGGATTTTCCTCAACATTATGGATGGATGGGAGATCCATCTTTGTATAAGAGGGCTGATTATGTCAATATATGAGAACAAATAACTTAGAATCTTGAGGTGAAGCTAAGATAGAAGAAGCAAGAGAGGCCATACTATCTACAAACTTATTAGTAGACCTAAGAGTAACTTGGATGGTATAACATTTGAATGCAGATAAAAGCTTATCAGCCAAGGTCTTATATCTTTAGAGGACATCAATCTTACATTGATATATGCTGGTGATTTGATTGATCACCAACTGAGAATCCCCATATATGTCAATGGATCTAACTGTTAGTGCAAGAGTAGTTCAGAGTCCTATAATCAATGGTTTGTACTTAGCCATGTTAAATAGTGAAATCAAAGTCTAATTTAAAAGATAAAGGCATGGGGATATCATGAGGATGGATTAATACAATCCCTATACCACTTCTTCACTCACACTTATACCCATCGATGAATAGAGTCATTTGATATTCTGGGATAGGTTGGGAAGTGGATATGATAGAATCATCAAGGAATTCACAATTAATGGGTTGATTATTACTAAGAGGTGCTTCAGCTAATTGATCAATAATGATTTGACCTTTAATATACTTTTGATGGAGAAACTCTAGATTAAATTTTGTTAATAACATGACCCATCTAGCCATTTTTTGATTTTTATATGGTTTAGAATGCATGAATTTAAGAGGATCGATAGTCATAATGACTTATGTCTTATGGTTGAGGAGAGAATGATTAATCTTAGAAGCTATAAAAACCAATGCCGAGCATAATTTTTTAGTATGTGATGTTAAGGTATGGAGCTAAAAGCTTCACCCATGAGCAATTACAGAAGTTGCTGGAAGTCCACAGTTGTCATCGACGGTCAGGAGCAGACTAGAAGCTACCGGCATCGGTAGTAGGTTGGCCAACGTCGGTCATAGGTAGGCATACAGGGACCGATGTCAGTCACTTATGTGTCCAAGATCTATTTTCATGTGAGAACAAAATTTTTGCATGTAAAGATGAACTGTTGGTGTTAAGTCTATGTTTCTAATTTAAGTAAAACTGATTAGAGCCCTTAATTAGGAGGTGCATCTAGTGGCTGTAATTGTATGCTCATGAATCTCTAAAGTTATATATTAGGGATAGGTATTCATAGCTTAGTGTGGATATAGACACTACTGTAGAAGTAGAATACAGATTGTATATGTGAATCAATCTAGGTTGTTGGTACTGATTGCAATTGAGAGAGAGAACTCTTGAGGGAAAGAGATCTAGGAAGAGATCTATACATCTAAGAGAGGTGTGGAAGAAAAGAAGTTTCTTCAATTGTAATTCCTTCTGTAAAGAGTTTAATACAAGTTTTCAGGGTGGTTTCTTGTATCTCTTATTCTTTGCTATTTTTGATTCTAGTTACTTATCATTCTGGTTTAATTCCACATTTAATTGCTTTCATATAGTAATCAATTTTGTTGACTGATCCCAAACAAGTGGTATCAGAGCCTAGTTGTAGGTTCAGAGCTTGATATCGAACAAGTGGTATTAGAGCTCAGGTTCACTAACAGGTGGTTTAGATCTGTGTAGTGTGTGTTGATTACAGGTTACTCACAGGGATTTTTGTTTGAGTGGGAGAAGCAATGGCAAAAGAAAGTAAACTGAGAATGGATAAGTTTAATGGCAAGAACTATCAATTATGGAGAATACAGATAGAAGATAATTTGTATCAGAAAGATATATACTTACCATTAGGTGGAGCTGCAAAGAAGCCCACATACATGGATGATGAAGAATGGGATGTTCTTGATAGAAAGGCTCTTGGATCTATAAGATTGAGTCTAGCATCTACTGTGATATCTAATTTATCACAGGAAAAGTCTACAGTAGAGTTAATGACTACTTTAGCAAATTTATATGAAAAACCCTTAGCTTCAAATAAGGTATATCTTATGAAGCAGTTCTTTAATTTGCAAATGTAGGAAGGTGGATCTGTATCTAATCATCTAAATGATTTCCATGGAATTGTAAATCAATTAAATTCTATCAAAATAGTGTTTGATGATGAAATTAAAGCTCTATTAATCTTATGCTCTTTACCAAAAAGCTGGCATAGCTTGGTAATGGTAGTTAGTAATACTGCATCTGCTTCAAATATTTTAAAAGTAGATGATGTTGTTAGTGTAATCTTGAATGAAGAAATTCGCAGGAAAAACACAGAGGAAACATCAGGGAACACTTTATGTTTTGAGAGTAGGGGAAGGCAAAAAGAGAAGAGCAAGAAAGGGAGATCAAGATCTAAGTCAAAGATGAAAGGTAGATCCAAATCCAGAAATGGCAGGAGGACAGCCTACTGGAATTGTGGAAAGATAGGGCACATAAGCAAAGATTGTTGGTCAAAACCAAAAGAAGAGAATCAGCATGAAGGTAAAGAAGAAGTAAAAGTTGCAGGTATTGTTGCACAAGATGCTCTTATATTCTCTTTGCATAATAATATAGAATCTTGGGTTTTAGATTCTAGTGCATCTTTCCATGCAACTCCCAATAGAGAATATTTCAGTGACTATGTCCATGGAGATTTTGGAATAGT
Organism: Torreya grandis; assembly: GCA_037957365.1. Taxonomy (NCBI): domain Eukaryota; kingdom Viridiplantae; phylum Streptophyta; class Pinopsida; order Cupressales; family Taxaceae; genus Torreya; species Torreya grandis. Next base: position 1,435,742 of record JARHVA010000110.1, read on the forward strand.
TTACTTAGGGGATGATGAGCCTTGTAAAATTGTTGGCAAAGGAAAAGTGCAGCTGAAAATGCAGAATGGAAACACATGGGTGTTGAGAGATGTCATGCATGTTCCCAACCTAAAGAGGAATCTAATTTCTATAGGAAAGTTAGGGGATGAGGGTTGCATAGTAACTCTCACAGCTGAGTCTTGGAAGGTTACCAAGGGTGCACTTGTATTAGCTAGAGGTAAGAGAGTAGGTACTCTCTATTTATGTAATTGTATTACTGATAATTCTCCTTCTGTATTATCTACTTTAGATGTAGATGCAAAGTTGTGGCATCAAAGGCTTGGCCACATGAGTGAGAAGGGAATGACAATTCTTAAGTCAAAAGGTATGTTTCTAGATTTGAAAAGCATAGATCTAGAATTTTATGAGCACTATATTTTTGGGAAATAGAAGAGAGTGAGTTTTCTCAAGACTAGGTCAACAAAGAAGAAGCATAAGTTGGAGCTTGTTCACACAGACGTGTGGGGACCAGCTCAAGTTTTTTCTATTGGAGGATCATAGTACTATGTTTTTTTTATAGATGATGCTACAAGAAAGGTATGGATATATTATATAAAGAAGAAATCTGATGTTTTTGACATGTTTAAGATTTGGAAAGCTATGGTTGAGAATGAAATAGGCAGGAGATTGAAGTGCCTAAGATCTGACAATGGTGGTGAGTTATGTAGTTATAAGTTCAAATAGTATTGTTATATGCATGGAATCCATAGGCAAAGGATGGTTCCAAGGATGCCTCAGCAAAATGGAGTTGCTGAAATGATGAACAGAACATCAATGGAACGTGCAAGGTATATGAGATTGCATGCTGGTCTACCCTTAGAGTTTTGGGCAAAAGCTATGGATACTGCAATGTACCTGATTAATAGAAGACCCTCTACTTCTCTGGATGCTGGAATTCTAGAAGAGGCATGGACAAGTAAAAAGGTAGATCTCTCATTTCTTAAAGTTTTTGGTTGTGAATCCTTTGTGCACATTGATAAGTAAAATAGAAAGAAGTTGGATGCTTAGTCTATGAGGTGCACATTTATTGGCTATGGCTCTGATGATTTCAAATTCAAGTTTTGGAATCTAGGAACTAACAAAATAATTAGGAGCAGTGATGTTATTTTCAATGAAAAAGTGATGTATAGTGATTAGCTCAAGAAGCTGAATCAATCTGAGTAGAGCAATGGAGAATTGGATGAGGTGAAGGTCCAAAATAAGCTTGTGGGAAAGAATAATCATAGATAGGAAAACACAGAGATCGACATCGGTCAGGAAGGAACCGATGTCGGCTGTACAAGAACTAATGTCGATCATACAAAAACTGACATCGGTTAGGTAGAACTGACGTCAATCAGTTACAGGCTTGGAAGTGACCGAGGTCAGTCAATGTCAGAGAATTTAGATAGACAACATGTTGCGAATGAGTCTCAAATGCCCATCAGGAGGTCAGATAGGGTAAGTAAACCTCTAATTCAATATTCCCCTTCATTATTCTATTTATTGCTTACTGATGGTGGAGAACCAGAGAGTTTTGATGAAGCAATACAGGTGGAATCCAAGGTTCAGTGGGAGCTAGGCATGAATGAGGAAATTGATTCCTTGAAAGAGAACCAAACATGGGATTTGGTTGAGTTGCCAGTAGGAAAGAAGACACTGAAGAATAGATGGATCTACAGATTGAAGGAAGGTGAGAATGGACAGATGAGATATAAGGCCAGGTTGGTAGTGAAAGGATTTGCATAAAAACCAGGTATTGATTTTGGTGAGATTTTTTCTCCTATTGTTAAAATGACTTCTATACGGACTGTACTATCTTTAGTTGCTATTGAGGATTTGCATCTTGAGCAGCTCGATGTTAAGACAACATTTCTTCATGGAGATTTGGACGAGGAAATATATATGGATCAGTCGAAAGGATTTAAGGTCAAAGGTAAGGAGAAACTTTTGTACAGATTGAAGAAAAGCTTGTATTGCCTCAAGCAAGCTCCAAGACAATGGTATCTAAGATTTGATAGGTTTATGACTAAGCATGGCTACAGTAGATGTCAATCTAACCATTGTGTGTATTTTAAGAGATTGGATAATGGTAGATATATTATTCAGTTGTTGTATGTAGATGATATGTTGGTTGCAGGATCACACATGTAGGATATCTCTGAGCTTAAGGTGATATTAGCTCACACATTTGCCATGAAGGATTTGGGAGTAGCAAAGAAAATCCTTGGCATGAGTATTAAGAGAGATAGGAAAAATCACAGGTTGATTTTATCTCAAGAGGATTATGTGAACAATGTGTTGAAATGATTCAATATGCAGGATGCAAAACTGGTAAGCACACCTATGGCTAGACACTTCAAGTTGAGTAAAGAACAATGTCCTAATTCACATGATGAGGTAGAGTACATGAGGAAATTTCCATATGCTTCTACAGTAGGAAGTTTAATGTACGTAATGGTTTGTACTAGGCTTGATATTGCCCAAGCAGTGGGAGTTGTAAGTAAGTATATGGCCAATCCAAGAAAGGAACACTGGAAAGCAGTTCAGTGGATCCTTAGATATCTAAGAGGGACCAGTAGTAGGCATTTGTGCTATGCAGGGTCAAACACTTCTCTACATGGTTATGTAGATTCAGATATGGTAGGTGATTTGGATGGCAGAAGAAGCACCACAGGTTATGTTTTCACTGTTGGTGGAACGGTGGTTAGCTGGATATCGAATTTATAGAAGGTTGTTGCCTTGTCAACTATAGAAGCAGAATATATTGCAGTCACAGAGGCTAGCAAAGAGATGATATGGATGACATGGTTCATGGAAGAGCTTGGAAAGGAACAAGAGAGTTGCAGATTACATAGTGATAGTCAGAGTGCAATTCATTTGGCTAAGAATTCAGCCTTTCATTCAAGAACCAAGCATATACAGCTTAGGTACCACTTCATTAGACAGGTATTGGAGGATGGTGAGTTAAAGCTGGAGAAGATCCATATAGATAAGAATCCTGTGGATATGTTAACCAAGCCAGTAACAAAAGAGAAGTTCAATCTTCATTTAACTTTTGTTGGTTTTCATGATTGAGTTTGAAGATGGAGGAGCTAGAAGATGTTCCTATATAGGTACTGGTGCAGCTGTTTATCTCCAAGTGGGAGATTGTTAAGGTATGGAGCTAAAAGCTTCATCCATGAGCAATTACAAAATTTGCTAGAAGTCCATCATTGCCATCGATGGTCAGGAGCAGACTAGAAGTTACCAACATCGGTAGTAGGTCAGTTGACGTCGGTCACAGGCAGGCATATAGGGATCGATGTCAGTCACCTATGTTTCTAAGATCTATTTTCATGCGAGAACAAAATGTTTACATCTAAAGATGAACTGTTGGTGTTGAGTCAGTATTTCTAATTTAAGTAGAACTGATTAGAGCCCTTGATTAGGAGGTGCATCTAGTGGCTGTAATTGTATGCTCATGAATATCTAAAGTTATATATTAGGGATAGGTCTTCATAGCTTAGTGTGGATATAAACACTATTGTAGAAGCATAATACAAATTATATATGTGAATCAATCCAGGTTGTTGGTATTGATTGTAATTGAGAGAGAGAACTCTTGAGGGAAAGAGATCTAGGAAGAGATCTATACATCTGAGAGAGGTGTGGAAGAAAAAAAGTTTCTTCAATTGTAATTCCTTCTATAAAGAGTTTAATACAATTTTTCAGGGTGGTTTCTTGTATCTCTTGTTCTTTGCTATTTCTGATTCTAGTTACTTATCATTCTAGTTTAATTCTGCATTTAATTGCTTTCATATAGTAATCAATTTTGTTGACTGATCTCGAACAAGTGGTATCAGAGCCTAGTTGTAGGTTCAGATCTTGATATCAAACATGTGAGCAATGTGTTTTATATTCTATGAGAGTATAACTTATTTAATAAACAGCCTGCTCTTTATGATGTTCATCTCGATGAGCAAGCATAGCACCTAGAGCATGGTTTGTAGCCAAGATATAAAGGAAGAAAGGTTTCCCTTTCTTAGGTTAATTAAATAAAGGAGGTGATAAAATATATTATTTAAGTGCATTAAAGGATTTTTGGTAATTAGAATCCCATACAAAGTAACTACCCTTCTTTAACAAATGGTGGAAGGGTTGACAATGGTCAAAAAGCTAGGAAATAAAATGATGAATAGACTAGATCTTACCTTGCAAACTATGAAGCTACTTAAGATTAGGAGGAAGCATCTCTAGAATATCCTTGATTTTAGTGGGATCCACTTCTATTCCATGAATGAAAATAATGAAACCCAGAAGCTTAACCATTAAGACACTGAAAATGGACTTTTTAGGATTTAGATGCACATGATAATGAAGAAAACAATCAAAGATGACCTTCAAGATAGATAGGTGATCATTATGAAATTTATATTTTCCAAGGAGATCATCTACATAGTCTTTGACAATTTTATGGATCATGTCATGAAATATATAAGTCGTGTCCCACCGATAAGTGGCTTCTACATTATTAAGGCCAAAGGGCATAATGTGATAGCAGAAGGTTCCCCAAGGAGTAATAAATGTCATTTTATGTTTATCTTATGGTATAATAAATATCTGATTATAACTATAGAAACCATCTATAAGGGACAACATTTCATGGCTAGCTATTAAGTCCACCAACTGGTCCATATTAGGAAGGGGAAAATCATCTTTTAGACAAGCAATATTTAAGTCATGAAAGTCAGTATAGATGCAAAGTTCCCCTATAGGTTTAGTGACTAGAATAATGTTAGATATCCACTGAAGATAATTAATGGATTAAATGAATTTAATGGATAAAAGGAATTACAACTCTTCTTTCACAAGGAGTGCAATGCAAGGATGCATCTTTTGAAGCTTTTGCTTTATCGGCTTAGCATCAGGAAAGGTTATGATGTTATAGATAATTATCAAGGAATCAATGCCAAGAATATTTCTATAAGACCAGGCAAAGGCTTTACTATGATATGATAATAAGGTAGTAAAATCCTAACTTTCATATGGATCTAAATATTTACTAATTTTAATAATCTTTGGGACCTCTTGGGATCCAATATTAATATCAATAATAGCCTCATTTAACAACTTAGATATTTCAATTGGAAAAGAATTATGTAAATAAGAGTTTTTAGCACCTAGATGGGTCAAGATTGACTCATCATCTTGAAACTAAAAAATAGGGATGGTTGGCATATCATATCCTATTAAATAAGGATATACTATATGGATGGTTCAGATTTCACCATCATGGGGGAAGATAAAAGGTTATAAGGAGATAAAATTGACTAAAAAAAAGTTAGATAGAATGGATACGGTGTCACTAGTTGAGGAAGAGGTATCAGATGAGGATGATGGTTATTCTTCTTCTAAAGATGGTAGAAGAATAGGTTCAAGGACAAACTTAGAATTTTTATTAAAACCTAAGCCATGATTTTTGTATGGCTTTCTGATGTCTCCTAATGTGACATCATGAGGACCATGCTCATACTTACCCATGTCAAAGCCTTTTTAGGTAAAATAATGAAGATAGGTTTGAAAAAATTGAGGCTTTCTAAGAAAATATAAATTGGATATAAATGGTTTCACACAAACATTATCATCACAATGTGATATAGCTTAATCGATCCCACCATATGTTAAGTAAGTGAAAAATAAAGGTGGTCTAAAAGGAATGGTCTCACCTAGACTAGGTGAATACTTGGGTTGCTTATTGGGGCGACCATATTCTTTAGGAGTTGATAAAGTATTAAAAGTTAATAAATGATATTTTACTATCAAAAGTTGTTGCATCATTAAGTCAATGGACTTTGGAAAGATTAATTTTAAAGCATGGATGGTCATGCTAGTTGAAGCTCGATTAGAAGGAGATGGAATTATGTCAGGTGAGGCTATTATGATGTCATTTGGCCCAAATGTAAAGTTTCATGACTTAAAGGGGCAAGGATTAGTAGGGATGATGTGTACCTGACCTCCATGTTCATATTTAAGGCATCGATGAATGGTGGAAGGTATGTATCACATTGCATGAATCCACGGATGTCCTAATATAATGTTGTATTGAAAGGTCCCTTTTATAACATAAAAGAGATCATGAATGGTGTGAAGACCCACACAAATGGGGAGGATAATTTTTCCTATCATGGGGGTTATCATGTCATTAAATGCACAAAGAATTGTTGAAGACAGGGAGATAATGGTTTTTGGTAATTATAATTGTTTGAAAGCATGTGAGGAGATAATATTAATGGTTTCCCTATTATCAATCATAACCCTTTTAATTTGAGTTTGATTTATTCAGGTTGTAATAAAAAGGGTAGGATTGTGGTCTTTAAGAGATAAAGGAACAATTTCAAAATCAGTAAAACTAAGTGTTGAAACCATTTGGAGGGCTCCTATAAAGGCTAACAAAGGTTGAGGTTCATTTGGTCAGACTTCAATAGCCTAGAGAGATTTTATCATTGCTTGTTGATGTTGTGGAGAATTCTTGATAAACTCATATAATGAAATTTTAATAGGCATTTGGTGGATCTGCTTTAGTATAGAGATCTAAACCAAATGCTTATCTTTAGTAGGGGTAGTTCCTGTAATAGAAAATTTAGTCCTTTGGCTAGGTGGTTTAGGTGTATTAGGTGTAGAAGATCCTATAATTGAAAATTTTGACTTAGGGGTTTGATCATTGAGATCATAAATTTAGAGGTCATCGTCCTGGATTAACTTCTAAATTAGAGTTTTAAGGGCTTTATAATTTTCTATATCATGCCTAGGTATGCTATGATATGCACATATTTCTTGATTTTCATACCATGTAGGCCTTTTAGGGTGAAGTTTAATGGTTTGTATAGGTGTTAATGTAATAAATGAGGTATCTAATAGTTGTTTCAAAATAATAGCATAATATCCTTTCAAAGGTTCATGCTACAATTTTATAGGGGTTTTGATAATGGGCTCTCATAGTAGGGTATTATTTGCTTGGTTTTTTCATTTACCCTTTAAAAGAGGGATAAATTTAGGCTCTTTTCTTTTAGGATTTTATAATGGTCCCTTAGTGGAGGAAGAGGGATATGGAAAGGGATGTGCACTAAATGGAAAAGGATTTTGCATCCTTCCATGTGCTTAGATAGAAGGCCTAACAATTGAGGTAGAAGATAGATGAGGTCCTAAAATAGATGATGGGGATGACATAAAATCTATAGGCCCTTTTTAATTTTAGGTGTTAACAACGAGGGGAGTATTCAGACTATGACTTTATCCTTTTGACGTTTGAAAAAGATCCACTTTAACCTGAGGATGAGCTACATATTTCTGTGGTGGAATGCCAAGACAATTATCCCAACTATCAATATGGGAGACTTTACTCTTTCCTTTGGTATCTTTAAGATAGGGAGGTATTATAACAGAGGATGGTTTTGAAGGGCCAAGGTTTGGGCAAAAGGATTGGCTTGTGATATATGTTTTCCATGGTAAGACTTACTAGGGATTAAAGGAGTAACATGAGCAACTTCAAAATTGTCAAGATGTTTATCTATAACATATTGAGGAGAAATTTCATTTTCCCTTTTAGGAGATTCATCATGAGAGGGAAAAGGGGATGGTTCACATGAACAGTCCCATGTAATGAGATCAAGGCATTTTATGGGAATTAGGGGACTAGGTTTAATGACCTCTGGTTGACTTAAATTAAAATGATCTCCTGTAAGGAGATCCAAGACCATAGGTTATTTTAGGATTTATCAAGGAAATAATTAGTCATGGATCATATTAATCAAGTGTTGGCTTTAATTTTTCATTTCTCTAGGGTTAGCTTGGATGGTGTTTGATGTGGATGGATGGTTAGGAAATGGTTGCTTAAAAATATCTAAATACTAGTTAGGAGGAGCATTAGGATTATCCAATTGAAGGTCCCCCTTATCAATAAGGTTCTACACTAATCATTTGAATGATTGGCACCATTCAATGGCATGTCTTATTATTCTATGATAAGCATAAAATTCATATTTTTTGTACCAAGTGGGTTTAGGATGTGTATCATCAACTAGTTTAATCAGATGGAGCTCAATGACATTTTCTTGTAAGATTTTATCTAATACTGAAGCATAAGGTTTTCATATAGGGGTATATTTCTTATGAGTAAAACTTTTAGAAGTAAAACAAGTAAGGCCCCTAGGTTTCTATGTCTGAGAGGCAGAATCTCCAGACTAGTTGGATGCTAGAGGGGAAGAAATTTTTATAGTAACTACATTTGCTTCCCCTTTTGGTTTAGGATTATTTCTATTGCTTTTGGATGGGTCAGACTTAAAGTTATTATTATGCAACTTAACCTTCTCATCTTCAATGCTATAGAGTTCAAGCTTATGAACCATGGTAAAAGCTTTGTCAAATGTCTTAAAAGTTTGAATTTATAACATATATGATATATGTTTTACACAAGAACATGAAAACAATTCAATTAATTCTATCTATGGCAAGGGAAAGGTTAGCTGGTTGATTAAGTTACACCATCAAGCTACAAATTATAATAAGGATTCATCCTCAAACTGTCTAATAGAATAAAGATCAGTGATAGTCACTTTTTGAGCAATATTAATCTATAAGTGTTCTAGAAAAACTTGGGCCAACTATCAAAAGGAGAAGAGGGAATGTTATGGAATGGAATTGTACCAATCCAATGCAGATCCTACTAATGATATGGGAAAAGTCCTAAGTAAGAAGTCATTGTCATGTGTTATAAGATAACATGCATGTCAAAATGTTATAAGATGATAGTGGGGATCCTCTTTATTCTAAAATTTAGTGAATTTAGGAAGCTTCCACTGTGATGGGTATGGTCAAATAGGGATAGAGGGATGGATTGGCTCATTACAAATTTGTTCATACATAAGCATATTATTATGTCCAAAGGTGAAGGATTCCAAACTAGCCATCCTATTCATAAGGATGTTCATGAGATCTATCTAAGTGTTACCCTAAGGCATACCTCCTTAGACATTTTACTAAAGGGGTTGATAGTTTGGTAAAGTGGTGTACATGGGATGCGAGGGAAAATATCTTGTTATGGTAGACATAATGGGTTGAGATGCCACCAAGTAATGAGGGATTTTTAATGGAACATTCTTTTATGGGAAAGACTATAATTTAGTATCTATGGCTAGTTATGATGAGGCCACATACTGGGCAACTTAGGAGACATAATTTTGGAAAGGTTGAGTGCATAGGATTTATTGTGAGGTATGTGCTAAAGTTATTCTAATGGGAGGGAGACTTATAGGAATCGACCCTAATAATGTTTGTGAAGGTATGGTAGGTATAGGCTGAGTAATATTTTGGACCTAAGTAATGGCTGGAGAACTAACAAATACTATGAATGGTTGGTTCTCTAAAGATTGTGATATCTGAGCATTAGGACTAGGTAGAGGAGATCTAGTAAAAAAGTTTACCATGGTTTTGGTAAGCTCTCCATTTCTCTCAAAAGGCATCCCAAACCTATGTGAAGATTTTTGGTCATGGGGGGAAGGAGAAATATGTATGGCTTGACTATTCAAATAATGATTAGGAGCAAGAGGGTTATTGTTCCATATTTCTACAAAGGAGGGATCTCCTTGAGGGTAATATTGTAGAAACACTAGATTTTCAAAGGATTCAGAGGAAGAAATATGACTAGGTGTATGCTCCATAGGAAAAGGTGTAACAACCTCCATTCTCACTTTTTTTTATTGTTATCGAGTCAACACCATGAAATAAAATAATAAAAGTGAAGATAAGACAAACAAATAAAATAAAAATTTCTCTTTTTGAATTATCTTTTTTTTAAGTATGAGTGAAAGATACATACACTAAAAGTCATTCCAAAGAAGTTTTTAATCACTTTTTTAACTTTTAAGATGTGAAAGAAAAGGTAGAAAAGAAATGGATAACAAAGGTCTTAAGAAATGGCAATCTAAGGATAGTTTCAAGTAGTTTGTTTTGGAACTCAAAGAAGTCTGTACTAGTATTGATATGTGGCCTGGTACTTGGGGCTTTCTCCCCTCACTTTACAATCCCACAGCCAATGCATGTGCTTAACCAATGGTGTATCAATGGTCTAGAGATTATACTCAGCCAAAGAACTGAGTTGGTCCTCCCCTTAGTGGTAAAATCCAAGTAGGTTTGTCAATTAAAAGGTTTCTATGAGGTGATGAAATCCCTATCAGTTTCCTTATGTCAAGTGTTTAGATGTGTTAATTAAGATAGTGATTTGGTTTGTGTGTGGATAAAGTGATGACTATAATAGATTACTACCTAGATTATTCTATGTGAAAGAACCTAAGCAAGAAAAATGGATGGAATTTATTTAACCATTAAGAGGAATAAAATGCAAAGTCTAAATTAATTAAAATGAATAAAACAAACAAAGAAAGGGAAAAGAGAGTTTAAAATTAAAGAATGAATTTCTAATAAATAAAAATGAGACCTTATAAGTCCCATCAGGTGTGCCATAATGTTTCAATTTTTTTTGCTTCTTTTTTATGTGAATTTAATTAGCTACTAAAAATAAAGTATAAATAGGGTTTTTAAGATTACTTGGAGATTTGGATGGTTAGTTGTGCACCTTTGATCAAGATTGATTTTGATAACTCCTCTTTGTCTAGGGAGGAATGACATGTAATTCACCACACTTAAACAAAAAATTTATTAATAGAAGATGGGTGGGCTACCTGGTTATAAACTAGTCCCAAGAAGCGGCACGCTTTCTCAAATAGATGTCAGTCCATGTTCAAACATTCAAGTTTATTTTAAACATGAAATTACAAATATATATATGGATAAAAGTAAACAATACTGAAATTAATCAATTAATGAGAAGATTTATATGATCAAAATATGCATCCTAGATTTCATTAGCAATGTCTATGTCTTCTTGAATTATAGCTAATAGTTCATCAATATACATGAAATCACGTATTGAAATCACAAGAAAAAGTCCTAGCTCAAAAGTTATATCACTCTGATCTAAAAAGAGAGCTTGAGGGACTACGGGAAGATCAAATATGCTAACTGAATCATGCACTAAACCAGGCAAGGTCATCTATATGAACAAAATAGTATTTTAGAAAATTGACAGCATATTTATAGAATGTTTTAAAGATGTAACAAGGATTGATGTTGATCCTATAGTATCATTTTCAATTCAAATGAATCGATGCCAATATTATAAATACTATTAAATTTGTAAAACAAACTATAATATCACTTTGTATTTTTGATAAATTGATGAAAATAAAATCTAAAAATAGATAGAAGTAGAGACTTATAGATAAAACACAATTTTGACATAGAAAATAAGATATTTAAAACTACTTAAATAAATAGTTAGGGATTGATGTCAATTCAAAATAATCAATGTTAATTCAACACAATCAACGTCAATTCAGATGATTTGATATTGATTATATGAAAGATAATTAAATATTAATTAGACTTATAATAACAGCCTAGAAATTTGATAAAATAAATAAAATCAAATGCCTATTGGACACAAAAGATGATAGATATGAGAAACTGAACAAAAATAGATTTAGTTACTAACCTTTTTTAAGGAAAATAAAACTTGATGGAATGAAAGAAGAAACTTCACAAAATCCTCTTGATGATGCTTTAAATGGAGATTCTTCAAGATAACAACACTTCCACAATGTATGTATGTGAGATGCAATGATATTTTGATAGAGTTTTAAGG
>JARHVA010000110.1:1452500-1545000 GCA_037957365.1 Torreya grandis
TCCATTCATCTTTTAGTGCTTTCCTTCCAGCTGGCAACTCAACCAAATCCCATGTTTGGTTCTTTTTCAAGGAATCAATTTCCTCATTCATACCATGCTCCCACTATTTCCTAGATTCTACCTACATTGCCTCTTCAAAACTTCCTAGTTTTCCACCATCAATGAGCAACAAGTAGTATAAAGAAGGGGAATAATAAATTTGAGGCTTACTTACCCTTTCAAACCTTCACATGGGCATTTAAGACTCATTGATAGCTTGTTGTCCACCCAATTTTCATTCTAATAGTGACTGATCCCAGTCATCTCTCAGTCTACACCTGATCGATGTCATTTCCATGTGACTGACCTAATCGACATCAGTTCTTACCTAATCGATGTCAGTTTCCACCTGCCTAACATCACTGACTTTGGTCTCCACTAGACTGACGTTAGTTCTTGCCTGATCGATGTCGGTTCTCACCTGACCAACATCGGTAACTGTGTTTTCTTGTGAGTGATGATTTTTACCCACGACCTCATTTTAGATCATAACCTTGTCTAAATTGCCCTACTCAAAATTATTTAGCCTCTTGAGCTGATCATTGTCCATCACCTTCTCCTTGAAAACCAAGGCTTTCCATGTCTTAAAAGTGTCAAAAATATCAGATTTCCACTTTATGCAATAAACACATACCTTTCTTGTAGCATCATCAATGAAAGAAACATAATACTATGATCCTCCAATAGAAGCTCTCTGAGCTGGTCCCCACACCTTTGTGTGAACAAGCTCCAACATGTGCTTCTTCTTTGTTGACCTAGTTTTTAGAAACCTCACTTTCTCCTATTTCCAAAACATACAATGCTCATAGAAATTTAGATCTATCAAATCTAAAAGCATACCTTTTGACTTAAGAACATCCATTCCCTTCTCACTCATGTGACCAAGCCTACAGAGCCACATCTTTACATCTACATTTGAAGTAGATAAAATAGAAGGAGAATTAGTAATACAAGTAGATAGATAAAGTGTACCTACTTTCTTACCTCTTGTTAATACAAGTGCACCCTTGGAAACTTTCCAAGATTCCACTGTGAGAGTTACTGTGCAACCCTCTTCACCCAACTTCTCTATAGAAATTAAATTCCTCTTCAAGATGGGTACATGCATGACATCCTTCAACACCCATATGTTTCTAGTCTACAATTTCAGCTACACTTTCCCTTTGCCAACCATTTGACAAGGCTCACCATCCCCTAAATAAACTTTTCCAAAGTCTCCATGGACATAATCATGAAAAAATTCTCTATTTGGGGTTGTATGGAAAGAAGCACCAAAATCTAAAACCCATGATTCTACCTAACTATCCAAAGAAAATATGAGAGCATCATGTGCAACAATACCTGCATCTTTTGCTTCTTCATTACCTTCATGCTGATCTTCTTTCAACCAACAATCTTTCTCTGCATGTCCTTTCTTTCCACAATTCCAGTAGGTGATACTGTCATTTCTGGATTTGGATCTACTACCTATCTTTGACCTTGATTTCTCTTGCTTACCCTTCTCTCTTTGCCATCCCCTACTTCCAACACTTAAAGCATTACCTAATGTTTCCCCTGTGCTTTTCTTGTGAATTTCTTCATTCAAGATTACACTAACAACATCAACTTTCAAGATATTTGAAGCAGACACAGTATTACTAACTGCCATTACCAAGCTATGCCAGCTTTTAGGTAGAGAGCATAAGATTAAGAGAGCCTTAATTTCATCATCAAAAACTATTTTGACTGAAGTTAACTGATTTACAATTCCATGGAAATCATTAACATGACTATATATAGATCCACCTTCTAGCATTTAAAAATTAAATAATTGCTTCATAAGAAATACCTTATTCGAAGCTTAGAGTTTTTCATATAAATTTTCCAAAGATTCCATTAACTCTACCATTGTCCTTGCCTAAGATAAGTTGGAAAACATAGAAGCTGCCAGGGTCAGCCTTATAGCTCCAAGAGCCTTTCTGTCAAGAACCTTCCATTCTTCATCATGCATACATGTGGGCTTACATGAAGCCCCACCCAACGGTAAGTATAGATCTTTCTGATATAGATAATCCTCTATTTGCATCCTCTATAATTGATAATTCTTGCCATTGAATTTCTCCATTCTTAGCTTACTTTCTTCTGCCATTGCTTTACTCCCACTCAAACAGAAACCCCTATGAGTGACTTGTAATCAAAAAACACTAACCTGCTCTGATACCACCTGTTAGGATCCTGTAGCTCACTTTGATACCAAATGTTAGTACCTTAGAGCTCAATTGATTACAATTGTATAAGCAAGTAAACATGAAATCAAACCAAAAGTAATAAGTAACTAGAATTCATAAATAACAAAGAATAGATGATAAGAGAAACAATACAATCTGTATTAACACTCTTCCAGAAGGAAATACAACAAAGAAATCTCACTCTTCCCACACCTATTGGGTGTACAGTAATTCTCCCTCAAGATTTCTCTCTCTCAATCAATTACAACCAACTCAACAACCAAGTTGTTCCCTCCAGTGACAATCAACCCAATGGTTGTTGTTGCCTACTCTGATTGTGACAATCAACCCAATTGTTGTTGCCTCCAATACAATTACAATACAGCCCAATGGGTCTCTTAAATAGATCCCAAAACAAACAATAATTAGAAACACAAACTCAAGACTAAAATTAGTCTTTACTTGCAAACTCACTGTTTGTCTAAAATTAGAACAGTTCTGGAAACACACAGGTGACTGATGTCGGTTCTTGTATGACTGATGTTGGCCAACTACTAACCAATGCCAGTTACTATGTAGCAGGAGATAACCGATGTTGATTGGCCTAACTAATGTTAGTTACTCTGTAACTTAGCAACCTCCACATTTGCATTAGTGAAGCTTTTAGCTCCACAACTTAACAAAAACAACTTGCTTTTCTAGTTGCAGTACAATGAATTTATACTAAATTTACTAGACAGATATATTATGAAACTAATGTGGCAAAATTATAGAACTATTCCACATTTATGTGCCATACATGAAACACACTTATATAATCAAACTTAACAGTAAAATCAACTTACACAACACACTAATAATTAAATAGGGTCAACATATTCATAGCAGCTCATTCTGAGAGGGCCCTTCATCATTCGGAACTGAGCTCCAATCCCTCTCTGAGAGAATTCACAAACTTATTACAAATTCAACTTTCTCATTATTCAATTTTGAATACAAATGCTATAGTTAAAAAACTTATGCTATTACTTTCTCAAAATTATATAACTCTTAGTCTGATCTAGGTTATTCCTTTAAATACAGAAGGCAGTTTATTGACTCATAACCAAAAAAACCAAACTAGGAAAAAATACAAATACTTAGAAACTACCCTAGTCAACATTCAAGTTGTTAGTAACCAAAGTTACTTGTTTTAGGTTTAACTCAATTAGAGACAAGGCATATTATTTTGTTGTTTTATTTCCTTTTGTCTTTTATCATTATCCTTATCTTTCCCATCTTTGGTAGCACATCTAATATCTCATTGCATGTATGGAATCCATACAACAACTATGATTCTTCCCAATCATCCATTTGGTTCCCCAAGATAATTGTATATGTCTACAAGATCTCCTCAATAATGACTCTATTTTTCATAGTGGTTGTAGGCACTTTGTAGTAGTTACAGGTAACCATCTATATGAAACCTTTAGTTACTGCAAGCACTCAGTAGTGGTTCTAGGCAACCTGTAGGTGAATCCTATAGTTGCTATGGGTATTCTATAGTATCTACAGATAACCTATAGATGGAGCCTATAATTGTTCATGTATTTTATAGTGGCTATGGATAACCTGTAGATGAAGCCTATATTTTTTGTAGGCACTCTACAATGGCTACGATCAACCTATAGGTGAGGCCTACAATTTCTATGGGCATCCTACAGTAGTTATGGCTTAGCGAGATCCTATAGCCTTTCATGACCCTTCAAATATTTATTAGATAAAGTCACACCAATACAATTAAGTCAAGTAAAAACATCAATAATTCATAACATAACACACACACACACACACACACACACACACACACAGAGAGAGAGAGAGAGAGAGAGAGAGAGAGAGAGAGAGAGAGAAATGAACAAACAAAATCATAACTTCATTCATTCATTTGCATTAGTGACAAATAGTTATGGGATTTACATGGAAAAAAAGTAAGTAATTAGTGGCCTCATCAGAGTCCACATCATATTTTATGAGACTATTAAGTGGAATGAAATTTTCAATATATTTTTAGCCTTGAGAATGGCCAATATAATCAACTGAACATGTATTTCTTGAAGTTTTCAAAGCATACAAAACTCACAAACTTTATGGCCTCAAGAAATCTCCATGGGCTTGTAGAGATCACATGGGATTCATGGATTGTTTTAAAAATGGACATGTGTCACAATCAAAGTTGTTCATGGGGATAATAGTTTAAAAATTGATTGCGTAAGTCTAGGAGTTCAATATTATGAATAGTGTCAAAATCCTGGATACTTCATACTAGTCATAATTCAAGGTGGGGACTAAAACATGTATATAGATATTTGACCAATCCTGAACTATATTTAATAAATCCATGATTCCATGGATTACAATGGTAGTAAAGATAATGGTAAGTTTATTACTTAAGGGACTCTAGATCATGACGCATGTCACAATCCTATCAGTTATTAATGGCCTTTATTCACATGGGTGGTCACAATATAGTGCAAGTGTGACTAAGAAATTAAAGTGACCCTATCATTTACATGGGATTAACAAATTAGGCATTTTTTTATCTTTTTGGAAAGTTATCAATGAGAGTTATCAATTAAAGCCAGCCATAGGATATGATTTCACTTATGCGAGTAATTATTCACTGTTAAAGATCCAAGTATTGTTATCTTGTGATAATTCAACTATCTCAAGGGCCACAATATTATAATACAATTTTAGGGAAGTTGTATATTCAGGGTTAAAAGTTAAAAAAGGATCCCAACAGTGAAATATGGGCCTCATATCATAAAATAGAGAGGTAAAGAGAAAACAAAAAATGTAAATCTTTAGGCCTACAAGTGTAGAGTGAAAAAACTGTGATCCCAATTCTAAGACTGCGAAATTAATTTTGGTTTTAAACATTAATGAAGATATTTTTTTCATTATTTTGAGTATTACAAGTTGGAAAGATTGAGAGAGAGTATTTAACCATAGGGGAGTGAGGCATCCATTAATATGTCCCCAAAATTCCCAGTTGCACCATAAACATAGGTATCACACATTATGAATCAAGGTAATGGTGGAGTATTTTATCTTTCATTCATTATACCTATATATATATATATTTGTATATTTATACATCATATGCTAGATAGATTATTTTTCCCTTGGGCCTAGCTCATCCCCATCGGATGATACTACCTAAAAACATGCAAACAAGCATCAATAGTACATGAATAAAAAATATGAAATATAAACTATTGTAGCTAATAACTATTGTAAAAATTTATAAAAAGTGAAGTATCAAAACTAAATCACTAAACTGATTAAATATAAATAAGATTATAAATCAGGTACAACATAGAAATAAATAGAAAGTTCAACCCAAAGAAGTCGTAAATAGGTCTCATTACAAAGGTGTTGAATTCACATTATTAAAAACATTAAAAGTGGGATATGACACTAGAGTCCTCACTATCATCATAAAGAATGCATCATTCACCCTCTTAAAGTTTTTATTCTTCTTCTCATGAGTGAAATGGGGAAGGTAGTATAAATTAATATTCTAAGGGTGAATTATCCATTTCTAGTGAGAATAGGCCACACCATTAGGGTTGTAATTAAATATACCATATACGAAGTTATATATAATTTTTGAGTGGTTTATATATTTACTAATTATTCATGTAGGGTATCAATTAATTGATTTCATTCATAGATGACGTTCATAAAAATTCACACCCATTAATATAACTCACATGTGGTTAGGTTCCCCATTACCCTATTAAAAAATGTGACCATAGTTGAATTTTTTTTAGCATAAAAATTTGAATTGAATGGAGAATTAGGAAGCTTAAAGGGACCCATCCTATTCCTTTTTTTCCATACTCAATTGACCATGTTAATAATTTTTAAGTGTTATAATCTTAGAACTCTTGTGTAATTTCCCTGATCATAACCATTATCTCTTCATGTAATGCTATTTTGAAAGTTATATTTTTTGATTTCTCATCCAATTTATCCATTAATACATCATCAACATACTTAATCTCCCAAGTCTCTTGATTTTAGTAATTGACATAGGGGAGTACTAGGTTTATGCATAAGGTTGAGGTTGGAAATATAGTGACATGTGCAAATATGTTATCAATTATGCCTTGTCTAGTTTTATAATGATTACCTTATTATTTCCCAAAATTCATCAAGGGTAACATGACCAATATTTCTATTTCTAATTTCAAGGATATTTGTCTCCCAAGTGGAAATGTGCTCATAGCCCATGTACTTAAACTTCATCCTTAGAGGCTTGGTTAGGTAGAAGTTAGACTTGGAAAGAAATTATAAATTTTTATGTGAAATTAGGGAGATAAAGTGTTATATGGATGTAAATCAAGGGCCAAAGTGGTCATAAAAGTGTTATATGGATGTAAATCAAGGGCCACAGTGGTCATAAAAGTGTTATATGGATGTAAATCTTTTTATGCTCTGTATGGTTCAAACAGAAGTTTTGGGTACCTAAATCACCTCCCAAGAATGAAATGCTTTGTATAGCTTAAAAACCATGATATTTTATGTGAAATGTATGAACATGATTTAAAACTCATGATATTCAGGTTGGCATGGAAAATGGGGAAAGGTAAGCACAACATGGTTATTACAAATCCCAAGTAGAAGGATGGGATGAAAATGAGCAATATGACAATGAAAATTAGGCAAGGAAAATAAATAATATGATTAAAATGATAAGGGACTAGAAACATAGATGATACCAACCTTGAAAATGAGAATCAAAGTGATGGCATGTAATTTAAATCATCTAGGGATGCATTTAGGTCCACAAGAGTCAAATGAGATATCTTTAGAAGTTTTCATGCAAGGGAGAACCTTGATAATGTCTTATGTATATTTAAAACATGTTTTTTTAATTAAATTTCCTTGTTCACTTACCCACTCCAATCACATGTTTCATATACTTTTTGAACATTTTGCACTCTTATAACCTTCTTCAGGTTCCTAGAAGATGTGACCAAGTTATTAGATTTGTTTTATTATAAATTTATCAAACCTTCCCACTTCTACCCTATGTTTCCCGCACTCTATAGACTTTTAAAACATTTTAAATTTATTGAAATACATTAGGCACATTGAATTTTATCTAAGTTTGTATACTACTCATAATCTATGTACTTCATGCATTGTGCACACCCCAAATCATCTTCATTCCTAAGTCATTTTTGCATGTTTCACATTTTTCCATAGCTATGCACATTTCACATGTTTTGTGATTTTCATGAACCTTGGTAAATTTACAAAGTTCCCAATGTAAAAGACATGTGAATCCTTCAGAGTTAATTTTGAGGCAAGACATGCAATTTTTTTCACTACGTGATTATACTCAAAATTCATTTGAGAAGTTATATATGCATTAGAGTAAAATTGGGAATTTTCAAGAAGTTCATTTTTTGGTGAAAATAAGTGTCTCTTATTGGGGAATTCGATGGAGAAATAAAAAAGGCAAATCCATAATTTCTTGGTTTTAATGTCTAGTGCCTTATCCATTGGGCTGCAAAGTCAAATCATTATTTCAATACTTCTTAACAAGATACTACAAAGACAAAATGGATACAAAGAATATAAACATAGAAACACACCAAAATGAAATGAAAGGTAACATTATGGAAATGAAAAAAGGCAGTTCAAAAAAGAAAACACAACATAATCCTAACTCATGTACTTGTAAAAGACAACTTGCTTTCACTAAAAATAAAGTTTTAAATATTACAAGTTGTAGGTAAATGGAATATGTGTTCCATATTTGTGTGCTAGGTAGTATAGTATGTATTATCTCTACATAAAGTATATATCTTGAAGGTACCCCTCCATAGAGATTCAAACTTGTCATGGATACCTTTTAGTTTTCTTCTCTTATCCCAAAGAAGAACTAGATATACAATTTTTAAATCTTCCTTATTAGATCTTGTGTCAAATATTTTCTTCAATTTGTTCTAATGTTCAATGATCCAATCAATGACCTTGATACTTTCTTCTTTCAATTTAATTGGGTGCACAATCCTCTTATCTATAAAATTTCTAAAATTCTCATCTTTTATGGCTCATTTTAAGTGCAACACATGTAACTCCATCAAATATGGGGTTTCCACATCTATTCCATAAAAATAATGAAATGGATACATGTCAATAGCCTTTTTTTGCAGTGATTACATCAACCCAAAATGTTTTGTATAGTGTCTTGTGCCAGATTATTTTATTTTCATCTATCATATTATAGTAGTAATAATTTTATTCTTACTTGACTCAGTTTTTCCATCACCTTGGGGTAATAATATAAGGAATATGACAAAGAAATTCCATACACATAACAAAAACCAATGAGTTCATACGAGGTTAAATTAGAGGCACTATCTTTTAAAATCTTCTAAGGTATACCAAAAAAGACCAAATTGTTCTCATTGATAAAGTTTTATACTACTTCAGAAGTAGTCTGCTTCACATGGATGGACTCAACCCATTTTGTGAAGTAGTTTATGTCCATGATAACATGTGTGTGGTTTAAACTTTAATATGGGTTTCACATACCAATTAAATCCAAACTTCACTATTTAAATGACTATTTGATCATTACTAGCCTGAGTGAAAATGTTTCAGGTTTTGATCTCACAACATATTATTGGCATGCTTCACATCTTTAAACCTGTTCTTTAAAATCCTTGAAAAGTGTGGGCCAATATAAATGAGCTCTTATGGTTTTTTATGTTGTTATAGGTGTGTAAAAATGGCCTCCACATGTTTGATCATGAATTTACTATAGCAGTATTTTCTATGACTCCTTATCAACAAACCTCAAGAAGAAGCTATAATTAATCATTTTGAAAAGTGTTTTATCCCAGAACACAAACATGGAAGCTCTTAACTTAACTTATTTTTTCTCTTTAGAATTCATATGTTTGGGACATTATTCATAGCTCAAAAAATAGGCGATGTTAGAATATCATTCATCTCTAGAGCCAATGAGTAAGCCTAAAGGTATTTCTTCATGTACATCTTATTCTTGTGATGAATCACAATCATATTTATTGGATTCATTATTTGATATGAGTTAACATAGGATACACCCACACAAAAAATATTAATTGGCTTGATACCAAGATAATTTTATTGCATATTTTCTATTCAATATATTATTTTAGAACTGAGTTCTTATTGTGTTAATATAGTATTGACAATTGTATCAAAGACCATCATAATGGTCTCATAATCTAAGATATAATATCTAATTTTATTTACTATCTTGACCACCATGTAAGAATACTTCTTGAATCAAGAGTAATTGATTTCATGATATTTAAATACATAGATCATAAAGGTGATAAGTGATTATATCCATTCATCATTATTCTGTATAAAAATGGTATAAAGTGTGTGCTCTAATGAATAGCAATAATTGTTGAAATCCTTTTTGATAGTCTTTATTTCTTTGGAAGTGTATTTCCATCTTTTATCCATTTGAATGTAGCCTTTTCTTTCATAATATTGTCTACATTCCCGATCAAATTTTAAAAATGGGGTATAAATATCCTCATAAAATGCACTTTATTGAAAAAATAATGAGCACCAAGTTTTCTTATAGGAAGAGACAATTTTTGGATAGCTTCAACTCTCTTTGGATCTATTTTATTTGCTTATTTGGACACCACATGACTTAGAATCTTTCCTTGAGTGATTCTGAAATACTAATTTATTTGGATTCAAAGATATTTGATGTAGAGGTGCTTCAATGTTGCCTATGACAGATGAAAAAAAGAACACACATCTCCTTCATCTACCCTTTTTCTTTAGCTCTGATCAATGTTGATTTTCTTTGACTTGAAAAATCTACCTTTCTTTGATCTCTCTTAAATATTAGGTTTTAGATCTTTGTGTCTCTTCTTTTAACATAATAACTTGTTCTCTTGAATGTACTATACAATCTCATATAGAGACTTCATTCAATATTTTATGTTCTTGACATGATAACAAATCAGGTTCTTGTCTCATTCTCTTGTCAATTTTCACACCTGTCTTCTTTCATATACTTCTATTATGTTCATGGCACATGCACAAACTAATCAAGGCATGGTTCATATATTATTGACACTTATGAGGTTCATATAACCATTTAATAACTTGTTTAATAAATTATTCTTCCCCCTATTCAATCCACACTTCACTAAAGAATACACTAACATATTCTTACTATTTCCTTCTTGTTACACAAGTTGGCTACTAGCCTTTTTTAACATTTATGGCTAGTACGGATGTGTAAAACTTCTCTTTATAAAACTAGACCTAATTTTGACAACCCTCTATCCAGTTCTTAATTTTCATAAAGATTGTTGCCTTAATCTTTAAACCTCTTTTTTATTATTTTGTTAGGTTATGTATAGGCCTATTAGATCTCTCTTAACTCCTTATGCTCATAATTAGTTTTAGACCATACTCAAGGCTCTGTACAAACTTAAATCCTAAAAAACATTTTATCATAAATTTTTACCCAATTAATAACCAAAAATCATATTTTTTGTGCAGTGGGAACTCGAGATATTCATGTTTATGTATTGAAACCCTAAATAGGGTTATAACTGAGAGTCTACAGACTTGAAAAGGGGTATTTTGAGTTTAAACTTTCCTAAACATGTTTCAATGAAATACAAATGGTTTTTAGCTTATAGCATGACTCAACACTCCTATTCCAATCATAACCAACATTTTTTAATATCTTTGTTCATACTTTTAACAGAATTTGTATTGATTGTATATATAGACACAGGAATGTAAACACCAGTAAGGAGACATGATGTTGTCTTAAGGTTCTAAAAGGTTTTTAAAATTTATTAATTATTGAATAACCTCTACACTATTTATACACACCCTAAACAATTGATACTTACCACTTGTGACTTATCTTTTCCATGTTTCCCATAAGAAATGGCTTGACTGTGTATGTAAGAACAAGGTGCTACAAGTTTGAGTTTAGTTTTTTTATCAAAATCAAAATGAAACATGTTATATCTACATTTAGAGTCTTAATATTAAGGTAACAAAACTAACATAACAATAACACTTTCCAAACTACCTCCCATAGGTTTCTTCCTTACTCAAGATGTTTGCCTAGTATTCTTTCTCACCTGAAATAAAGATCACAAGGTCTGTATTGTTCTCCACAATTAGTATTAACTAAACATTATATTCATGTTTTTAGAAACCTTATATTCATAAAATTAAAGGATTAACAACACATTAACATGATTCAACATGCTACATAAGTTTTTCCCCTCCAAAATATTACACACTTAGACTTCCAACATAGAATGCTAACAAAATAGGGTACTAGGCAAGTGGATTTCAACTAAACACATTCTCTGTAAATCAACTTACATCTCTCTACTATAATCTAGAATTTACTTCTCATTCAAATAAAAATAAAACATTAAACACTATTTGTTCTTTCACTCCATGCATACATAAGATTACCATTATTTGTTACAACTTAATTTTCAAAATAAGACAGAATAAATAGATGAAATAAAAGGTTTGAGAGTAAGTTTATAAAAATAATTATATTTTCATTCATTTGGGGTTCCACCACATGTTAATTTTCTAATACAACCCCCTATCACTACTCCAAAGACTCATACCAAAATATAGAACTTTAAAACATTTTTAAAGGAAAACTTATGTTTACCTTCTTGGGATAACTATCTCTATAGGTAACTAAAAAAACATAGTAATTACATTATAAATTCTTTTTTTGTGCCACCTTATGGATGATTTTTAGATTACACACATTTATATACCCATTTAGGAGCTATCACAACATTTTATTTTCTATTACATCACAAAAATCCACCTATGACTAAGAATAAAATTCAAATTTCCTAAATGATGTTTTGGTAGGAAATCACAACATAAACTCAAATTTGAATTTAAAGACTAATTAAGGACCCTAACCACTAAAAACACATTCTATTATACTTATATTAATTAAACCTACTAAAAAAGGGAGACCACTTAAGATTCCCCTACATCATACTACCAAGGGGCAAAGAAAAACTTTCCATAAAAGTTATAAACATTCTTGCCTTAATATGCTTCACATGTTGACTTTTGATTTATATTGCTTGGCCTCCTAGATCCCAAGGCCTACTTGAATATTGTAAAAGGTTTATCTTCTACTGTAACCAACTCCTCTTGTATGTGTTCATGCTCTTGTGAGACACACTTGTATCTTATCTTACTTATTACTTGCTTCCTCCATGTTATACCTACAAGATACAACTTATTAAAGAAAACATGTTATTTTTCATACCCTCAAGTCATTCTCCAACTCTCCTCTTTGGTTGATTATTATTCTTACTTCTAAGCACCTTCATGTGTTTTGTATGCTTCACTCTTCTTCTTTGCATCATCCACCAATACACATTCTCCTTCTCTTTGCATGGTTTATCCCTCATCTATAACTTTTACTTCAACCAGAATAGCTACAACTTCATCATATGGAGTGTCTCTTTATACTTGACTTATTATTGCCTTTATTAATGCCCTTATCTTGGACATCACTACTGCATTCCACAAGTATATGTTTTCTTTTGTAACCTACTTAACCATTTCTATATACATTTGATGAGGATCAAAGCCATATTATTGCTTCAAGGATTCATACAAACTAGAATAATCCTCATACCTTTCCTTATGCTACCATCTCATTATTCCTTTGTCTTCATTTTCATCCACTTCATGATTCAAGTCAACTTGTTTCATGAATGGTTGACCTCTTTTTTCTTCCTCTATCATTAGGACTCTATCTTGAGCCTCTTCTTCATGATATCTACACTCACACATCAAATATTTATTCAGATACTTTACCTTTACCGTAAATCTTCCTTCAATTAGGCTCTATTTGTACTTCTTGATCTTTGAATACATCACTAGTTACCTTATTGTTGCTTTCATACTTTACAACTTTTCTTGGCTTGTATATACCTTATTAATGCATGCACACAACAAATTAGTTCTCATAGTAGGGTTTTGAGTTTCAATTTATCATTCAAGTTTTATTATCTAACTCTATATTGGTTTATTTCATGCTCAAAATTTCTTATTTGATTGTTAACTCAATCCACAAGCTCTGTCTTTACAACTATCTATCATACAATCTACTCTTTTTTTGACATGATCAATTTAGTAGCATTTTTAGGTCTTCTATACCCATGATTAGCACAAAGTCACCTTTTTATACTTTTCCTATATAGATACATATTTAAAACTCATAAATCTCAAAGACCACCTTATTATCTAATAAATATCAAAATTTGGCCTTTTTTCACTAATAGATTCTCCTGTTACATGGATTCTTGTATAAAAACCCTAAACAGGGTTATGACTGGGTCTACAAGACCTAAGAAGGTGGATTTTTCTTTTTTTAAACTCTATAATGTCTTAAAAATAACTCTGATGGTTTTTAAATCTTTGTACCATATTATAACAGCTCTTTTGATTATTGAACTCTCACTTTGAGACTTTTATTCATCTTTTCTACACCACTATGTATTGGACTGTGTGTTTAACTAGTCTATGTATGTCTATAGGGAGAAAAAAGTGATTCTAGGTTTCTTGTAGATTTTTATACCTATGTGACAACTTCTAGTATCTTAAACTATATTCTCATATTTCCTCTAAATGTTCATGGTCTCTTTGAAAACCCTATTCCATCACATTTTCATTATACACAGTTAGACTGTAAGTGGGTACTAAACAATTCCCAAGTATATATTGGTGGTTTCACTTATACATGTGAAAACCATGTATTGTAACGCAATAATCTCAAAAATCAATAGGAAAAACAACTTGTGAAGACATAAATTTTGGTTATTAACTTGATTCACCTATGATCCTTATCCGAAAAGGCATGCTCAGAGTTTGTTCAAACTCCATACAAACCATATAGAGTATTTTTATGAATTAACCTTCATTAAAAAGTTTATATAACAAATAAAAACCTTATAAATTTTCAAACACATATTTTCAACCTTTTAACTTAGTCATATTAATGGAACTTGTCAGTTTTACAACTTCCTCTATCATAATATTTACAGTCATCTCTTTATATTTGCATCAGGAAGGGACTACATGTTTGAATTACTTAAAAAATATTGAAGCATTACCAAAATATCAAAATCCACTTAAAATAATCATATATATCTTCTTCAACTTTATTTAATTCTAATTTTTATTACATTTTATTGTTGCACTATCAATTTTCATGACCTTACACAAAATGTCAATATTACAGATTATGCAAGCTTGTGTTAAATTATTCATGTATGCATGTGAAAACCATTCCTTATAACATAATAAAATAATAAATATATTTAATATAAGTTACCAACATATTCAAAGCACTAAAAAATTATCTTTATTAACATTCTCCTCTTATGATCTATCTACACATCTAATGTATTGGCATACACAGACTTTACAACAATCTGCCAACAAAATCCACTTATTATAATGAAATTTTTATATAAATTCTTGGGGTTTTATTTTATTTAAATATTCCACTCCAACCTCTCCATTCTCTCATACATTTAATGATCCATACACCAACACTACTATCTATTCCAAAAATAGACTATAACTAACTTTTAACTTCTCTTTACACGTTTGAGAAGTACAAAACTATATAACTCCTAACATAACCACCTAGGTGACTCATAATGTGAGTAATTTATGAAATTTTATGTTAATGCCAACTTAAGCCACAAGACCACCCTATAGTGACCACCTACAACATGACCATTTGCTCAAAATTTAGACTAAAAATTCAAAATTTCATATTTGAAGATTTGGTAAGAAAATGCCAATATAATCCAAATTTAAATTTGATCAACTCTTAACAACTATAAAATACACATAAAAACCTAAAATTACCCAAAATTACTCAAAAAGACTCAAAATTATAAATAGACTAATATTTACAATGTGGTAGGTGATGCTCCTACATGATACTACTGAGAAGTAAGAAAAACTTTCCCATGAAAGTTATAAGTGATCTAGAAATAATGCTATTTACAACATCCTTATTTAAAATTTATGTTCCCTTAGATCCTAAGGCATATTTTAAATATATAATATATATTTATTCTTGTCTCCTCCTTTGTTTCTTTGTGTTTTTCTCTTCCTCTTCATTTGCCTCTTGCTTTGCATATTCCCAATTAGTGGTAACTATTGTTCCTTTTATTTCCTCCCATAACCTTCACATGGAATAAACATGTCAATAAAATCCACTTATTATTTTATACCTTTGAGTTATCCTTATTATTTGGTTATCATCCCTTCTTCCTTTTGGATCAAGATTGCATCTAATACCAACTCAGTTGCCATGGTGAGTATTCTGATACAAGGTAATAGTTTTCATATTATGTTTGATGAGTATTAATATTGTAACATTGATAAATGTGTATTTTATGAGAGTAATTTGAGGCTAATTAATGTTTTTATGGAAGGACAAGAAGGTAAAATATCATATAATGAGGTG
This sequence comes from Torreya grandis, assembly GCA_037957365.1. Lineage (NCBI taxonomy): Eukaryota > Viridiplantae > Streptophyta > Pinopsida > Cupressales > Taxaceae > Torreya > Torreya grandis. The sequence goes on from JARHVA010000110.1 coordinate 1,468,341, forward strand.
TTTGACACATGTGAAGGTGCAATAGTAGAGAAGGAAGAAGAAGCACAAGTTGAAGTGTTTGAAAAAACTAAGATACAACAGGTGAAGGTGTTTTTTTATCACCAATAGAATACTAAGGTGATGATAAGGAGTTTACAATATAATAATAATATATATGGCATCATATCATGGAGGAGTCAGGATTTGAATCTCATAAGATACCAACAAATCATCATGGCAACTAAGTTTGCATTGCAAACAATCTTGAGCCAAGAGGAAGAAGTGATGGTAGCCAAAAGACAAGGAGAAATTAAAGAGAGTTAAAAAAGAGTGGTTTTAATTGAAATTTTTTCTTCATGTGTAGGTCATTGGAAGAAATATAATGAGCAATAGTTGTCACTAATTGGGAAGATGCAAAGCAAGAGGAATCACAAGTGAAAGAACAACAAAGGAGGAGACATCATGAGCAAGCATCACAAAGGCCTATATGTTTTGAATAGGCCTTGGGACACAGGAGGATGTGTACTTGGATAAGGATACTACAAATGATCTCAAAGTCAACATAAATTTTAACTTTCATTAAAAAAATTCTGCTCCTCAGTAGTATGATGCAAGAGCATCACTACCACATTATGTATATAAGTCAAATGTCATGTTTTAGGATTTATTGTAGGTTGTTTAGATCATGTTAGGTCTCTATGATTCAATATTAGGTTTTAGGTATTTACCAAATTTGAATTAGGGACCTTTAGGCATTTTCTCACCTAAAAGGCCAATTCAAAAATTTGAAAATTTTGTATCATTTTTCAATTTTTTTGATGTGGTGAAAGGTCAAGATAATATGACCTTGTGTCTTAGGAGTCATAAAGAGTGTTTTTGGTTTTTTTGTACTTTATAGGTCGTTAAGGTAGTTTAAATACTCTCATTTCAATGTACAAGAGAGAATGAATAGGTAGTTACATCAATTTTTGAAAATAAAAAGTAGTAATTATTTTAGTGGGAGAATCATCTAATGAGGAGAGAATGGGGTTTTTTATTCCAATGAGAAATTTTAAAGAACCCAAAATAATAGGATAATGATGAGTTATTAATTTTGATAACTAACTAAGTTGCATATCTTGTATTATGCATTTGTAATGAATTGTCTATTTGTCTATCAAGACTGTATTCACATGGATTATAAGCCAAGTCAACAAGATTGATATGATTATTTATGCATAATGGTTAAGCACTTTATTAAAGTTCTCAAAGTTATTATGACTAGTTAAATTGAATAGTAACATTCTTCTTCCAAAGTAGTTTTCTAAATGTATATTCATAGTCAAACTAATGTTTTTGAAACATCAAAGAAGGATGTAACAATGACAAGTCACAATAGTGATAGGTACCTAAAGTTTATGGAGGATATGGTAAGTTAATTTACCTTTATGTTTGAAATTCCTTATCATCTATTAATTTGTGTTCATATTTTTGTGATAAGAAACCTAAAGACAGATATGAACTCTATTTTGTTCACAACATGTGTTTAAATATTAAGAAGAATCATACATTTTGAAAAATAGGATCTTACTTAGGATAAATGAACATTCTAATGTGCATATTGGTGATTGTTCTTATAATAATCTAAAGGATATTTTTTTATTCAATTTCCTGAAACACATAAGTTTTCATTATAAATAGTATACTAGGACTATGTTGATAAAAGCCTTCACATAGTCAAGTTGTGTGTAAAGAGACCTTAGAAAATAATTGTGGATTGAGAAGAGTTTTGTGTCAATAGGGGGTGTATATTATTTTAAAAAGGTGTGATAAGCCTTCACCAAAGTTTGGAAACCTTAAATAATCCTAGAAACCATTTATATCTCCTACTAGGTGTGTAAAGATTAGTTGAACTTATACAATCAACATAGAGTTCAATTTAAAATTGTGAGGATAACAAGCTACAAGAATATTTAAGTGAAATAAATGATTTTGAAAGGTTACTAGAGGATATATAAAACCTAAAAAATCTTCATAGGAAGTATTTAAAATATTCAAATGAGAATTTTATACCCACTCAGGTTACAGGGTCTAAAGACATCCCTGTACTAGGGTTTCTTCAGAAAAATGATGATTGTGAGTGATTACACCAGTGAAATCCTATGATAAATTTTAGATAGAAGGGGGCTTAGGTTTTAAAATATATTTTCTAGGTTTTTAAATTATTTCATACGTAGTAGTACTTACACAACAAACTATGTTGAAATAGGGCCTTAAAGACCTAAAAGGGCTAAAGAGAGGACTAAAAGGGTTTTAAAAAGTAATCAAGTATATGAAAAAAGACTTGAGACTTTGTGAAAAGTAGGAATTATATATATATATATATATATATATATATATATATATATATATATATATATATATATATATATATATATATATATATATATATATATATATATTATCTAAAATTAGGTTTGGTTTGGTGGTTGGCATCTGTACATGGTTGTGCCTTGAAGAAATGGCCAAAAAAAGGCTCGTAAATAACCCTATCATAGTAAGGAAAGTGGAGAATGAGAGGGATATTGTCTTGAAAGGTTGGTAAGAGGAAAAATATAAAAAATATAATTTTAATAAGGTTACAAAAAAAATCCATAAACTCTTTAATGAGTCACCACACCTTTGAAGCAAGTAAGACCCTTAAGAATAATGAAGGATAAAGGAGGGGTTAATAGAATCTATTGAGAGGATTTGAGAATATGATAGGTAAATGACATAGAGACTAAGTAGATTAGAAATGAAATATAGATACAGGGTATTAAAATAGAGATTAAAAACCAAAAGTAAGCAAGACAAGACAAAGCAGAGTTCAAGAGCCAAAGCAAGTCAAGAAAGGACCAGAGCATGTTGACATTGCAAAGGTAAGAGTTGGTATGTGAGAGAGAGGTTATTATTTTAGTTCATGAAGGGAATGGTATACTCTACATCATTTTGGTATTTGTAAATAGCATCACATTTACAAGGCTCTACTATACGTGACTGTATAGAGGGAAATATAAAAAAAAATGCTACAATTATAAAAAAAAATAAAAGGCCATGGTTACTTTAGAGAGTTTAGAAATAGATTAGGGATTGAGACCAAGTTGAATAAAATGAAATATAGTCCATTAAACCTATAAATACTTAGAGGTGAGTTAAGGAAGCACTCAGAGAAGGAATTGGCAGTTGGAAGCAACAAGAAGTACAAAGGAGTAAATCACAAAGAGAAGGAAATAAGAGAGTGAGGTGAATGAAACAGAAGGTGAAAGTGCGTGGAGTGATATGTGTGAATGTATGATAGATATGTATAGGTCCTATAGGCAGGGAGTATGAAACCAAAATGTTTTGACAATGAGTATAGAGAGAAACATGGCATAGAAAGAGAATTAACAAAGAAGACAAAATGAGAATTTAGCATGCAAGTATTATAATTTCAGGTGTGAAGGCTTCGTATGTAGAGTACAAAAGATATTGCTTTGAAATAAACTCAAGATTGAGATTCCCAATCTTTATTTGAGTGGGAAACATAAATAACAAATTGGTGAACATCATCTTGAAGGTAATGTGATGAATTTTAGTGAGCAAAAAGAAGGTAGTGGTAGCTAGCTAGGTGAAGAGAATGATAAAAAAAGAGTTTAAATTGAAGGCCTCAATGAAGGCATAGAAAGAGAGGGTCAAATCAATGAAGGATATGAGCAATCTAATTTTTAGTTTACATATGTGAGTGTTGAGTAGATATAGAGGGAGATAGCAATACTTCAATAATTATTTCGTGATGACAAGGTTGAAAATGAAGAGGAAATGTAGGTTATAGGAGCTAAGGAGTTTGTGAAGGAAGACAAAGAATAAGAGGAAGCATGGATGATAGTAGTGTATCAAATTAAATCAAGTAGGTAATAATTTGTCTATGTTTTTATTGAAAACATGGTGGTGATAACAAGTGTAGGTGTAGCAATAGTATATTAGGGCTTATACAACCCACATGATAGAGGCAAAAAGCAAAGAATGAATGCACATGAAGTGCAAGTTGATACAAGCAAGAGGTGGAAGAAAGAAGGTATAAGTGTCTATGATAGAGGTAGGCATGAACATAAGAAGGAGAATTTGAATCAAGGAGAAATAGCTAAATACAAAGATGATCCAAGTAACCTAAACTAGAAGACAAAGAAGAAGGAACATGCAATAGTCCATTAGAGTTTATTTCTCCCTTCCATAGGAGTATGATGTAGGGGCATCAAGTAAGGTGTGTAAATATGATAATGAGTAAGTGTATTAGGTTTCATAGTGCCATTTATAAGTTAATGGGGTCCTTAGTAGGGTCTAAAATGTCCATAGGTGGCCCTTTGTCATTTTCTTACCAAATTGGGCATTTAAAAATTTGAATTATGTAAATGTGTTTAAAGAATTTTAAGGTGTGTCAAGTTGGTAAATGCATGTAGGATTATTTAAATGATTCTTAAGAGGGTCTAGGTGTGTTATAAATATGTTTTCACATACAAATATTGAATAAGGTGTCAAAACCAAGAAAGGTAAATGCAAAGGTCTTTGAAGGTAGTTGCCAATATGTTCGTTATTAAGATAGTTTCTTGGTGCAACAAGTTTTTGATTTGATATATAAAGAATCTCATAGAGAGAGATGTAAGTAGGAGTTAGGAAGTTATAAAAGTTAGTTTTGAGTTTTGGAAGATAGGGGTATGAAGGAGGCAGAGTGAATGTAAACAAAATCCCATGTATCCTGTCTAAGAGATAGACTTGTTAATGTACATATTCATATAATCAATGAAGTTAGCTAATTTGAAATGATTATTATATTATATGTTTGAATATTTATTTGTGACCATAATTTTATTTATGGAATGTTATAAGTTTTTTGGAACAAGATTCTAGATTGTATGTTATAAGCAATAATACCCTGCAGGTTTGAGACAAGAAGCATGTGCAAATGTGTGTGTGAATGGTGGATAAACTAGCATGTTTTGAATATAATTTACCTATATATTTGGTCTTAAATATTGTTATATTAATTTATTTTATATGTTGTAAATCTTATAATATTATGCAATAGTATTGTTATTTAGAATAGCAGGATAGTAATTTGTAGGTCTGAAACTATAAATCTGAGCATGTTCATCCAAGCATATGGACAAATGAATAAAGGACTCTTTTAAGAATGTGAAAAATCATTGGATGATGACTCCATACCTAATAACACTATAATTATACACTCATATATCTTTATTTTGGTTTCAACAATGAATGAAGGGCTTCAATAACTAAATTATATACCTTGTTTATATGTAATACTTCAAGAAACCTTTTTGAATGTTAGATATCAAATCAACCTAGAGTTGTAGTGATCTAATAATAATGTACAATAACATTAAAGAGTAGTAAAAACCATTTAATAAATCATAAAGGAATCAGATAAGTCTTTTTTTTGTGCAGTCAAACCCTGTATTCCTTTATATAGGCAGACTATGGGTATAAAGACTTAGGTATACAGATTAGAATGTTGGAATAAGTCATTCAATACATGACAAAAGATTAAGGTGTGTTTTTGCTCTAAAAACTTGAGATAAATATTTGAAAGGATTGGAAAGAAAAAATATTCATTTTTAATTCAAGATAAACCTTCTCAAGTTTACAGAGTAAAGGAAAATACCAATAGAGATCTAATAATCTAAGTGTTAAGCAAATTTAGTTATTATTCAAGCCTAGAAATAATTTGAGAGAGGTGTCTTTCTATGTGATATACCTTGATAAGGTCTTTAGGAGGTTTTAAGTTCACCACAAGATCTTTAAAACCCAAAATAAGCCTCTCAGGTATGTAGAAACCTTAGGCTAGGTAAGAACACAAAAATGATGATATCTAGAGATTTAACCACTCAAATGTGATGAAAGTTGGTATTTTGATATAATTTGTCATGATAAATAAGATTTAAAACGTTTCAGTCTAGTGAGGCACAATATAGACCTTATAATGAGGAGTGTGTTGTTGATAGGGTTGAGAAGGCCTAATGGGGCTAATTAAAAGAAGAAAAGGCTAGTAAGTGTTGATATACAAAGAGTTAGTGCCTAAAAGTTTTTGGAGAGGTGAAAGACACTAGCTAGAGTCAAAATCTATACTTTTATTCTGAATATTCAAGTGTATAAGTCCGTACAATGCATATTAGTCAAGAAAAAGGCTACAAGGTAAATAACAAGAAGGTGAATTATAGTATACCTCATGTTAGAGATTGAATATAGTAAAATATGAGAAGGTGAAGCTCTGCATCATGTATCAGAGCCTGGAGATACATTAGGAATGAGGAGAAGAATATTTTCATGAAGCAAAGGTACAATTTACTTTGTTATCATTTTTTGAATTTGATCAATGAAAGTATGGTGAATATTATTTGGAGAGACTACTCAAATAAGATTGCAAGTGATTGCAAGTAGTTAGTCAGGCAGATTGAAAGCCAAGAGAGGCTTGAGGAGAGAGAATGATCCAAAGAATCTCATTGATCCAAGGAGATAGCTTAGATGAGAGATGGATCAAGGTGTAAAATACTTACTTAGGATGGAAAAAGGTATAAAAGACTTGATTAATGAGGAACAACATGAAATAGACTTGCTTGGAAGAGTAAAACTCCCCAATATGGACTAGCTAAGAGAAGAAGAGAGAGGTGAGATACTTTTATATGAGTAGGTAGAAATATTGTTTTCAATTTTGTCAAATCATTTATCATGCATAAAAAAGGAGAGTTTAGATTACATTGTTGAGAAAATGAGCACGTTGAGAGCATTGGCCATGGAGATAGAAGTTATTGATCAGGTATAATAACAAAAAGAGGATAAAGATATTGTAGAGGTTGAGAGGCTTGAAGAAGAGAATAAGACACAAATAATAGTATTCCCATAAACAACAAAAACAAGCATGAGCAAGAGAGATATTACCAAGAAGATGAGTAGAAGATTATTTTTGTTAACTTGTGTATTACATGTGTAGGTTGGTTGTAGGAGAATAAGGAAGTGTAGAAGATGACCTAGTTTAAGATCAAAGTGAAAGAGAATGACCTCAAAGGTGGAATCAATAAAAATAAGAATCAAGGATAAGCCAACATAGGCAAGCACCAAAAAGGTCTATGTTTCACATATATACCTTGGGATCCAAGAGGATATTCTATTGTACAAAAGGTGTTACAAATAATATCAAAGACAGGATAGTTATAACTTTTAGGGAAAGTTTTATTTCACTCCTCGGTAGTATGATGCAGGATCATCACTAACCCTTTTATATATTAGTCTAGTTTCGTGTCTAGAAGTCAATATAGTCATTAGGGGTCTTAAGAATAATTAGTATTGTTAGAGGGTTTAGTTAGTTAAGAAATTTCCTCAATACACTTGAGTAAGTTTGAAAAGTTAGTTATGAGTCATTTTGAAATAATTAGTGATTTTTAGTGTGAAGCGAGCTAGGTCATTCAAGATAGGAGAAGAGAATTAGAGAGTGGATTTAGATATGAAATGTTGATCAAACCCCAAATTAAATAAGAAAATTTTCTTTATTTTGTAATTCATTTGTAGACCCTATTCTATCCCATTATTCTATGTTTTAGAAATTAGATTCAAATCCATATATGTGATGTTGGGATATATGTGGTTAATGTCAACTTGTTATATCTAATGCATTCAGAATAAATTCATGCTATGGTTGAGAGGGAGAATACACAGTACTTTATGTGTTAAAGGAACTTTCATTTCATTATTTTGTAATCTATGATTATATATGCATACCTTGTGTGATATGTGCTTGAATAGTGAAAGAGGAAAGCATTTCGAAGAGAAAATACCACATATGTATTGATTTATCATAATAAACTTTAAGGAGAGTCTCTATACATAATAATCAATGAAGGAAGATTTTTAAGAATAAAGATAAGGTATTGAACTCAACTTTTTTGGCATACTTCCATACTAACTGTGTCAAATTATGTAATGGAGAATGATTCTATTAGTATACATTAAAGATGTGTGGGTAATTTTTAAGAGGGTCTAACAAGTTTATAATATCTATATAATTGTAATCATTACTGTGTTGGTAATAATCTATTGAAGAACATCTGACATATATCCTACATGTTTTCATATTTAATGACTGTGATGAGTTGTTCCACGAATAATGATATGAATGGATTGTGATTTTTAAAAGGAGTGTACATGAGTGAATATTTAATATATTCTTTGATTTTACTATGTATTTTGAGAGGTTATTTTCATTTCACAAATAGGATTGTATACTCCTATTGTGATGGTATATGCCTCAACAATCAATCCACAAAATGTTGCTAACAGGTATAACTGAGACATTAAGATGTATTAATGAGTTCAAAGGACATTTGAAGGTGTATTATTATTTATCATCTAGGAATAGATTTTATAAACCTTTGTCAAAATTAAAAAAATAGACCTTACGTCACAATATTGTGCATACAAGGATTCTAAAAACAATGTGGTAAATAAATGTAATAGAGGTGACATGGGAGTTTTTATGGTTAACAAAGGGTGTAATAGGTAAAGATAGAACTGAATAGACTTTAAAATTTATTTAAAACCCATGGAAGGCCTAAAACTCTATATTGAACCTTCTTGGGTCTGCATGCTATAATTGAGTTACATAGTGTCAACAAGAACCTATTTTTTTGTAAAAACAATGCATTGAATGAATACAAGTGTCGTTGGCAAGAATAAAAGTTGAGGAATATGACATGGTGTATGACATACCTTAGTGAGGTCTATAAATGGATTTTGAATAGTTTAAGTTGACAAGGTATGAGAAAGTATGGAACTACATGACTGTGTGTTCAAAAGCCTAACAATGACTTAAATAGGCCCAGGTAGATTATAAGAAGTGGATAGAAAGAAGGATCAAATGGTTGAATGAAGACATGAAATTTTTTAGACATCTCATAGAGGATAAAGGAGGGTCAAAAAAAATTAGTTTTCCAAACTACATTTATACCTATCCATACAAGGTGATTTTGTTCAAAAAAGGCTACTAAGACTATTGCATGTACAAGGAGTTCGTGATTTATAGTTCAAAAGGCAAAACAAGGTCAATGTCAAATAATGAGAGAAATCTTTTTTAACTTGAATAAGATAAGAGTGAAAGATATTTTTTTAACCCCTAAATCAATATTCCATGGGCTCAACATCCTTTAAGCATTTTTTCCATATGTTTGTAGTGAGCTTCTTGTCTTTTTGAAAAGATAGTAAAATCATCAAGGTAGACCACTGTGATTTTATTCTTTACATAATGAAAAATAAGATGTGTTCCCTTTGAAAAATTTTGCCTACATTTATGAGACCAAAATTCATCCTCATGTATGAAAACATACCCCATGGGGTTGTGAATGTAGTTTTTTGTCAGTCTTCTCTTGTAACTTTGGCTTAGTTATATCCTAAAAACCATTGAGCATTGAAAACATTTCTAAACCTATAACAAATTATAGTACTTTCTCCATGATAGGTAGAGTATAATTATATTTCTATGAAGATTTATTAAAATTACCAAAATCAACACAAGTCCTTATCTCACCATTTTGCTTACAAATAGTCATAATGTTAGTAACCTAGTGGGAATGATGAATGGGAAAAAAGATTCTCACATTCATTATATTATGAACTTAATCAAAATTGGTTCTGGTTATTTTAGGGTTAGACACCTATCTTAAGGGTAATTGTGTCTTTCATTTCCATGGCTCTATAATATTTAAAATTTTAAAAAATATAGGCAAGGATATCTATGTAATTTCTAAGTAGGGATACAAATTTCTTAAACTCTTATGAAGAGCAACATTTTCTAATATTGACCATACTACATTTTTCTTCAAAACTAATATTTATATTTTTAAATTAATTGAATTTGGAGAATCCTTTTTTAATTTCTTATTGACAAACCTATCATGTTTATAAAAAAAATCTTCTAGTGAAACTCGACTTTTGGAGATCTAGTTTCCTTTTGGCCAATTCACACCATATTTAATATTATCATTATATATTCCTTCTTCATATGTTTGGGAGGTAGACTCTTTATATTACAAATCACTACCTTTAAATTATATATTTTACTTAAATTTTCAATGAAGATGATTATTTGTTAATCATCATTGAAAACTTGTCAGTTTTTAGAGTTGCCAGGAACACTAGAAGGAACACCATCTCAATGGTTTATTTATATTTATCAAACATGGGATGAGGGATCATCAAGGTAGTGGATATTTCCAATGCATTATTTTCTTTTTTTTAAGTATCTTAATAATTCAACATTATAAAAATACTCTAAATTCCCAATGTCATCCCAAACAATGTTTCTATAATGCCTCAAATGATCATTTTTAACTTGAAACCAACCCTTGATTTTTTGATGACCAACTCAATGTTAATTTGTGATTTTAGAGTATTTATTATCATTTCCTCTAAAACTTGGAGGCTTATAATCAATGCTTCTTTTTCTTCAGTATTACTTTTATTTGAAAATTTCAATTTGTAGGAAAATTAAAATATCTTTTCAATTAGAGTTATAATCTCCACACTGGTGCTAAAGTTCCATTGATTTTTAGAGTCTAAACATCATTTGGAGTACCTTTTATTATCTCAATAATATTCAAATCATCTTCGAAAACATCATCTAATTCCACATACCTACATATTCATACACAATATCATATTGAGGGTCATCTAATTTTTGCACTATGAACCTTGTTTAAAGCTCAAGTTCCAACCCATGTTTCACTCCTTTCATCAGGATCATAGCATAAGATAAGTCCATCTAAATTTCACCTCCTATATATCTGTAAAAAATTCTTCCCATAAGTTTCAAGAATGTTTACAACTAGAATGGTAATTTTTACTCTATTTTGTGCGAAAGTGTCCAAGGCTACTTTCCTTGATCTGTCCATCAAGGTTACTTATTTAGTGTTATTTATTGACAAAAATACTTAGTATTACATAAAAAAAAAATAAAAGGTGTAAATGGATGCATGAAAAAATCTTAATTTTTATATCCTTAAGGTAGATCAAGGTATGCATTTAAAATTTGAATCATCTCATTTTAACACACATATCAAACACTTAAATATGCACATCCAAGTAGGGGAATTAATTAGACACTAATTTTGGTACAATTTTTATTATTATAATGTTTTTAATATCAATTTTTGCATGTGGGTCATCACCTTGATTAGGAGATTATTAGTACTTATTTGTGCATGTTATCCTCTCTTCTTCCTCTTTGTGTGATAATGTGGTTCTATTTTCCTTTGTTTGTCATTATGTCATTATTTTTAGTGTCCAAGGGAATTTTTTTATCTTGGCTCCATCTACTGGTGTTTGTTTCTTATTCTTAGGAAAAATTGTAGCTAAGTCAAATTCTTCCTTTGTTTTTTGGGGCCATTATGCCCATTGTCACATCTTATCAATGTTTGGATCTATTTTTTAGTATTTTTCCTTTTCCTTTGTCATATTTTACATGTCAATTAGTCTTTCATTCAAACCATTTGAAGCCTATATATACAAATCACATATGAACATTTTAATAAGAAAAAAGAGATGAGGACATTGAGGTTTCATGGAATATTCAAATGCTTAGCATTCTATTTCAAGTCTCAATATACCTAAAAAGGATTTATCTCTACTCAAAAGGAATTGCATCATATCATATATTGCATCTTATACCAAAATAAGGCTTAGGTGAATGTCTAAGTAGTTACATCCCCACATGGAAAGAGAAACAAAATTTATTCTCTCAATCCTCCATTTACACTCACATGAAATACAAGGGGTCTGATTCTGGTACATGATATATGTGGCACAACCCTCCCTTTTGCATAATGTTTCCTTGTGAAAGCTAGCTTAAAAAAATTTAAGGTCAAATTCAAACATTTATTCATGAAAAATAAAATAAGAAAAGGTACATGAAGGTTTATCATCAAATATCAAACCATCCCAAAACAATAGACTCAAAACCTATGAAGATGAACTCTATAGTCCCTAGAAAAACTCATTGCATGATTCTAGCTAGAGGTGATTTTGACTAGGTCAAATATTCAATCCTTATTCCATGCATCAATTTTGACCAAGAGGCTCAATTTTAACATAGAGGTTTTAGATAACCATTGTAGTCAATATACACTTTAATAATTCCATAATTCAACAAGGTGCAACTATTTATTTTTACATTCTCTCTTTCCATGTCAATTGTTAATTCATAGTTTCCTTGTGCTAGTTTATATATTCAGCCACTAGAATTAGGCCTAAATTTTGTTTTTATCGATATATCATAGATCTAGATTAATGTACCCTTGTTTTACCTTATTTAGTCCTAAAATAAATTTATGTTAAAAAATTATATTTTGAAATCATCCCAAGTGATCTTCCCTTAAATATGAATCTTTATATGTTCATTATATTTTTGGTGTGAGAATATCAAAATCTTAGTTTTTATAGATTTTACTTGCATCCCAACATATTTTTAATATAGTTGTAAAGATTTCAAATGATCTCTTACTTTTAGTTTTTGTTATGGTCAAAATAAGATCATATGCATATAGAAAGAGTATTTTCACGTAACTGACTATGTGGACTTCGCCACCACCTAGTTTATTATCCAATCTTCCAATTTGTCAATCTAAAGACCAAATAAAGTTGGTGACAATGGACACCCCTGTTTGACCTATATGTCACTATCTAAATTTTCTAACAATCATGCTTATGTTCTAATTTTGTCCCTAACCTACTAATATAGTTCATGAATTATTGCCTTTTATTCTTTTAAAACTCCAAGTTCCTCCATATTGCCCCAAAATGTGTCTCTAGGAGCTTTGTCCAATGCTTTTTTGAAATTAATTGATCAACACAAATATTCTTCTACTTTTTTTTCCATACTTTTTCACTTAAATGTATGAAGGTGATGCAATGATATATTATTGACTACTTTTGTTTGATGTTCACATGGTCCTTTCTCTATTCCCTTGATTTTTAGCCCAATCATTGACTTTACGTTCAACCATACTTCCCAACCATTTTTACATGAGGGTATTGATCATAATATTTATTTAGTTTGATGGTTAGTCAACATCTTCATGTTAGAATAATCTAGTGTTCCAGTTTGGGGAGAAACCTTCTTGAGAATATTTTTGATGTTTCTTATGTGAGATGTCAAGACGTCAATAGCCCATTTTTAACATCAATCTTGCAACACATCTATATCATGTGCCTTACTACTTTATAGCCTAATAAATCCTTTTTAACCTCTCTTGTAGTTAACAATTTTCTATGTGTGTGATGATTTTTTATTTTTTATTTTATTTTTTCTTGGGGCAGGGGGGCTTATCTTATATATGTTTAGATAGTTATCTACATATTATATCCATTACAATGGTGTGATATTATTCTTTATATTCTTTATATTTGTTTGTAACTATCTCAAAAAATGATTGGGATCATATTTCCCAAGCCATATCAACACTTCCTACCTTATTTTCATGTACTTATCCTTTTTTTTACCAATTGCATCTATATTTTTATAATTTTATTTCTTCCTTAGTTATTTAATTTTTTTTAACTACCTTACATTCATTGTTAACCAAAACATTCACTGGAATGTTATCTTTTATCTCCTTCCTAGATTTAGATATTTTACACGTGTATAACGTTTCTTGTATTATGTCCATTAATTTTAAACAATTTACGTGTCTCTCATGTGACTTGTATGTTCTATTTTATACCCCTTATAGGCTAAATTTAAATTTTGTTATGAAAATTACTTGAATTTCTTGTAACATGCTTATGTTTCCTTTCCCTTGTTTTCCATTTTGGTTGTCTTGGTTGTTTTGGTTTCATTTTAATTTTTGTTTGGATAATGTCATGCTATTTTTTTAGTATATTGGGTTGTGATAAAATTGTATATAAGTTATAAATTCACAAAGTTATATCTTTGTAATCCCCTGACTTAAATCTAGTGGGCAAACAAAATAATCTACCACACTTTTCTAATTGCAGGTGTAGACTCCTAAATTTGGTATTAGACACTTTAGCCACACCAACTTTGGCACAATTTGAGATAATTAGACATTACACATACATTTGACTCTTGTTCACACTTTCCCTCTATGTGTTTACCCATGTGTTATTTTTTCCATCCCTATTTTCTAGATACACTTATTCAAGATCAACCTAGTCTCTGCAAGAACCTTCTAGAATCCTAAAGGGACCATATCCACATATTATATCATTGATTCTCATTCCCAAGGAAGTACTCACAACAAATATATAATTATAGTTAACAAACATATTTACATAATCTAGTAGTGTCTAGGAAAAATCAAATAATATTTTTCAAATTGGAAAGTCTCCATTAAGTCAGCCTAAACATGTTTCATAGGTTAGTCATAACGAGAAATATCAAAGAGTTTGTTATAAATACAAACCAATCCTAAGGATACTATCACTTATTGAGAAATAAATTATCACTCTTTTGATACATAATCACAAAGCCATACATATTTTAAAACCCCTAAATGATAAATTCTAGAACCAAGTAAGAACACACATAGGTAAAAGTTTAATGGTGCCAAGTGTCAAAATATAAACATTGCATTTCAATTTAGATTGATCACATTGGTGCACACACACACACACACCTATGTAGGATAAATACATGTAGTTTGAACCCTGTTTAGAGTATTAGAACATAGGAAATGTAAATTCACTTAGCGAGGAGTGGTTGGGGTTATCCAACCTAAAATACTTACCCCTTTTTCAAGGGTCATCTGTAGTCAAAATAAATTCTAGGGTTTGGATAAAATGAGAAGGAAAATATGGAAAATATATATCAACTCATAGGACTAAAGGCGAGTGCACACACAAGGATCATCTATAGGCATAGGGTTCTAAGTAGTTATATGAATACACATTCTATAAGGAAATTACCAATAGAGCCATGGTAGTACCAGTGGTTATAGGGTTCATAATTTTAATATATGTCCAAGAAGGGTTTGAGTCATTATTTTCTAATCTAAACATTTAAGAAGCATACACAGGGAATTTTCATAATTAATGATGATGGTGGTGAGTGACAAAATAAGCTAAGTACATCTCTCCCTCTTACTTTGTCAATTCAATTTTTTTAAGTGTAATATCAATCCATCCATTTATAAACTCAAATTAGGTTATTATTTATACATTTTACACAATATAATATTTCTAATTTTAATTTATTTAGATCACATTAATCCAATCTAAGTAAAACAATAGGTCATGAAAAACACCCCCAAATTTTAGCCATGTTCTCATGTCATTACATATGATTAGGTCATGTGTGCAACATAATCCTAACAATTATTCCTCAATGTATGTTACATTGTTTTTCCCATCTCTTGATATCCTTTCCCACCTATTTCCTTCATCTTCCTCTAGCCATAATGGGTTGTCATCTTTGTCATTTCTATATATTATGGTATTATCTTCATTTTTTATTATTTTGGTGTTTAAATTCCTCATTAGCATTACCTCTCCAAGATTTTTATAAGTTGATATTTCCTTCCCTAAGACTTCATAGGGTTCTTCACAATTTAGATTCATTTTATTATATACTTTTGATTGTTGTTTATCTAATAATTCTATCATTTTAAGTGATCTAGATCCAAATATATTAATTATGTGTGTATTTTTTCACCATTTGTATATATTTTCCTTATATTTATTTTATGAGTATCATTTACCCTCCATGTTCCCTCCCATTTTTTATTACTTCATTTCCTACTGATGCTTTTGTGTATCTAACAATGTCTAGGGTTTTTCATCCATCATGTTTGTGTGTCTCTATAAGGATAATTATGTCCTTTCTTTTAGTTATAGACCCTAAAATCAGAACTCTAATCCAAGGGTAACCTATAAAATTATATATTACCAACATTAAATGTTATTGGTGGGCCCTATCTCCCTATTTGGCATGTGTCATCTAGATTTCAATACTTGTTTTCCAATTTTTTTGCCATGTCTATTTGCCTTCTAGCCTAGTTGTTCCTACTTTTTCTTATTATCTCATTTGCTTGTCCTATTGAATTGTGTCATATTCTCATCCAAATAGAAGCATGATCCTTTAAATGTAATTTTTTTCTTATAATATGTATCTTTTCATCTTCACCTTTCATTATAAATCAAATATTTATATATGTTACTCCATCCCTTACCTCTCCTAGATTGTGAGATTGACATATTTGTGCTTTCCATAGTAGTTTATCCTTGAGAAATCCTCTTCCCAGGTTATTGATGCCTTCATTTTCTATATAATCTCTTACTCACTCAATAATTATGTTTTTTGACCCATTAGTTCTCTCCATCTCTTCCTTTATTTGTAGTCTTAATTTTTTGTATTAGTTTTTTTATGATTGTTCATTGACTACTCTTGCCCATATTGGCCTTCTCAAGTTGACTCCATATATAATTATCCTTTATCTTAATGTCTAATATCACTATTTGTATCTATTTTATTTGTGTCATGGTCAATTTTTGTGAGGCCTACACTTTATCTTTCCTTGTGATTGTTTGTGATGTGTTTTACTTTAGCATGCGTAGTTCTTGTTGCCAAGATTCCATAATTTTATATAGGTTGATCAATTTATCTCTAAGAATCTCATTGTAATAATCTATTTTTAAATTTTATTTTAACATTTTTGAAAAATTATCATCTTGTATCTATTTCCTTTCTTCTAAGGCATATACCTTCGCTTTGATGCTCAATAACTCCCTTAAGTAGAGATTCATTGACCAAACAAGTGGTGTTGATGTAGTGTTGTGTATTTCCTCTTTATCTAGTGTTATCACCATGATAAAATAAAAATTATGAGTATATGACATGGTTATCCTCTATATTATTTTAGATAAGTTCCACGTATATTCCCCTATTTATCTGTTGGTCTATCCGTTCATGTTCTATCTGTTCATGTTTGGGGTATTATTTTATTTGGATTTCACTTCTTGTTTTTAGTAGAATAATACCAAGATTATTATTTTGATCTAATTTAGTTTTTGTTTTTATTTCTAATTCATTTATTTTCCACCAATGCTTTAGTATTGTATAGCTAACATCTCCTCATCATCATCTAATTGCAACTTCCATAAGCCATAATTTTCACATGCATACTCAAAACCACATGAAACTTTATTTAAACTTGTATAAAATTTTAAGAGGAACCTTGATATATGTAATATTAATATAAGCTACTCATTTTCTAGGAATTTGAATGTTGTGCAAATACTTCCAAACCTATTTTTGGCATTTGATTGCCTTAACAAAAGTGTGCTACAAACATTAATTACATAAATGAGAATAGTGGAATGAATTACCTAAAATAGGTACCTTGCTAGATCTAAAATTCAGATCATGCTTCCCTGATTAGAGCTTTCGGTCTCTAAAATAAATAGGAAGTCTATAAATGATGAAATTTATTCCAATGTATTTACCATGTTATGCAATTTTCAAGCTTATTCCTTTATTGAGGATTATAAGGACACCAAATTCTCAATGGCTCCTACACTTGCAATGTTCCCTACACTCTTAGGTGTAAGAATTATTTCTTCATCTCCATTGTGTTTTGTATTATATAATATTAGTCCATTCTCACAGTTTACAAGGAAACCAACCTCAAAAAATCCTATACTTTTAATGTTAAGTACATTCTTCCATGGAGGACTTGTTTCTTCAACAAGAGAGGGAGACTATTGAAATCAACCATCTTAGTTGTAGTCCTCAAAATAGATCTTCTATACACTTCATCAAGTTCCCATTAAATCTATGTGTCTTTTTTACTTACAACATTCCATCTTTTATAAAATCCCCAATTTTAAGTATTTTGGTCCCAAATTTTATTATAAACTCATTTGGTGAGAAAATTCCTTCCCCACTTCTTCGAATGTCCATTTGATTTGATTTGAAATTATAATTTTAATCCAATTATCTAATTCTCTTATTTTTGCCTTCTCTATGATATTTCCTTCATCTAAAATACAACATATTTTCCCAACTCCTATTGGCCATTAGGAAAAAGGATCTCAAGTGCAACCATACCTTGTGTTTAATAAGGAAAATATGCTCAAATAAAAGTTGAACATGCCTCGCTCTCCACTTTGCTAGTGAATATCTTAACCTTTATTTACTTTTTAAGTGTATTCATCAAATGGAATGGTTAGCTTTGTGATCTCATGAATTAACATTTTCATGTCCTTTAGGTGTCATTTTCAACAAAGACTATATGTAAATACCTTCACATCACAAAAACCATAATGTCTTATACCATCTTTTTTATAGCAACAAATATAGTGTCATTTCAACCCACCCTGCTACCAAGGAATAAAGACACCTTCTCTATTAGTACTTGTTATGCAAGTAATGGGAATGCATCGACACGATGGTCAAACTATAGCAATCACCATAATGGAACACTAACTACTTTGATAATAATCCAATTCATAATTTACATTTGTAAACACCATTAATATGTACACATGTGCTTCAAATGTCAAAATACCCCTAGACCTACCCTAGGACCCCCTTGGGACCAACCTATAACTATCAATCCTAAACCAACCAATCTACACTTAGTTTCACCTAAATGAATAACCTTGACCTTCACAAACCTATTCCTCTGGACCTTGACTATCAACGGTCAGGGTGACCATTGACAGTTAGCTTTGGGAACCCCTGATCATCGATGATAAGGATCCACCTTTTAGCCAAGAGAATGCAAGCTCCACCAACCTATTTCTAAATATAACCTTATCAAAATACCCTTAGACCTACTTTAGGACCCCTTTGGGACCAACATACACCAAGCAGGCCTAAACCAACCAATCTACACTTAGCTTCAACAAATTAAATAACACTAACCTTCAGGACCCTATTCTTGTGGATCCTGACTATCAATGGTTAGGGTGACTATCGACGGTTAGCTTTGGGAACCCCTGACTATTGATAGTCAGGGTCCACCTTTTATCTAAGAGCATACAAGCTCTACCAACCCATTTCTAAATATAACCTTGTGTAATTTGTGTTGCGAGCCTTTGTATGCACAAATTATATTTAGATTACCCACTTACACCTTCACTTTTACGTCTTTCTTGTTCCTATAAGAGAGATAACCCTAAGAGGTCAAATGGATCTGCAATAATTATCATAAGCTCAGGTATCTAGGAGTTTTCTTTTGTAGGTTAATCAGTGTTATTAGCATTATCAAGCTATCTTATTGAGAGCAAACTCACTGTCACCTCTCAATCGAGCTTTTAGGTACTATTACTCTACTAAAATAAAGCCAAATTTCACTCATAGGTTAACTACACCAACCAATCACCCAATCAACTTCTAGTAAGACAAGTGCTTGTTTATTACTATTTATGTACTTTTATTCCATTTTGCAATCAGCCTAGCCTTTGCCCTGTTAGAGTATGTTTTACTCATGTTTGTTAGGTGAACTATTCAACACTATTTATCACTATTTGTGGTTTAGTCCCACATTGGTTAGTTTAACCTTATTGTTTCTTTGCCTTGCCTATATAAACAAGAGCTTTGCATTGTAATATTCATGCTTTCATAAGCTTTGTATTCATATCATTTGGGTATAACAACTGTGTTATGTTCAATTGATTTTCTCTTGCAATGCATTAGCATCATGGATGTGGTAATGAGCCATTTGAGAGATCTTGGCTAAGAGTTTTACAAACTCTTTCATGGTATTAGAGCTACCCTCCAATAGCCATTACTTAGCATTTTTATGTTGTAGTCTCTATTTTGTAGATTTGCATTAATTGATTACATCATTTATATAGATCTATTTGTATGGATCCTAATGTTTCCTTATATAATGTAGATCCTTTCTCTATTCATCATTTGTAGTTTTGTGGAAATTTTTACACTTGCTAGTTTTTTAAATGAGCATTGGAGGTTTGCATTGGAATTATGGATCTGTATTGCATCTAGCCGTTGACAAGGCTGTATGGATCCTATTTTTCCTTAGATAATGTAAATATGCGGTTTATTATGGCTCTTTTCTATACTCTGGGAGTTTCATTTCCATCTTGGCTTTGGAAGTGGACCCTATGTTGTTGATGCAAAGGAGGATTTAGGGAGGCAGCGTGGTATCTATTTTAAGCTTTGCATTGAATTATGGATTGTTGCATTGGAATATTTCTATGTGTGCTATTTGGAAGTTTGGTTGGGAATTTTTTAATTGACAAAGCATTGGATCTACAAGAGATCAAATCACTCTCTTTGGTGTTGCCTTTGACCCTTAGATCTGCTTGCAAATCTGCTATACTTGGCATCATTATTCTCTCTAACATGGAGTTTCAGATTTACTTCCAAAGATTTCTCTCCTTGGCATCATTTTTTTGTCTTATTCTTATTTTTTAGGTGTGGCATTTCACCTAAGAAGTTGGTTGTTGTAGAAGTGGATCTGAGTTTTCTTTCTTGAAGATCTGAGTTTGGTGCTAGAGAATTTTATTTGTGTTAGAGACCTGTAGGAGAGAGGCATTTTGATCATATCTATTCCCTTTATCTTGGCATTAGATTCTTGGTAGTGGTGGTGTTCAGTAGTGTTAACACTATTTCCATATCAAGCTCTATTTTTTTCTTTATTTAACACATCCTAAGAGCAATGCAGCCACCATTCTTTTTGTCTCAGCGTTTCAACTCAAGTAGAACAACATTCCATTTTAGTGAAGGATTTCAATGGACTACATTTTTCAACAGACTACAAATATGCATTTATCTCCATGTTTTTTTTTTTTTGAGTTGTTCTCTAAAACTATTAGATCTAGCAACCCCTTGTCGCTTCCATGTGGGCTTTTGTTGATGGCTCTCAGAGTTGGTTCCTTCGAAATACCTGCCTAATTTATTTTTTTTAAACCACCATCATCCTCTATCTTCTCCTCCCATGGTCCAGATGTGTCCACCACCTTCCTCCTCCACTGCCCAACTGCATGATACTCTCCAACCTTGCTCAAAAGTCTGTAAAATTGACTTTTGAGGGATTTTTTTGTTTGGTGGAGAGACAAATTTGTTTTGGTGGTGATCTGCATTAGAGAAGAGCCCAACTAGGTTAAGACACTTGTAATCTATCCTTTTTCCTCTTTACAAAGATATAAATGATTTTTTTGTTTTATTAGCTATATTTTTTGCTTAAAGAGGAAGTCAAGCACACTTGCATGCATACTAAGGCAATCAAGTTGACTATTTTTGAATTCTATTGGCATGAAGATATTCCTAGTTCTGTGATGATTCTAACGAGTGGTTGGAAGGCTAGGTTCGATTACCCATGGTGTAATTATTTAATCATTTAGTGCAAATGTTTATTAAATAGGCTTATTGTATGGGAAATCATTTGTTTAAATAAATTTTGATTGGTAGCTCAAAATTGAGCACAGTCTTTTTCAAAAGTTGATGTTTTTCAATTTCCCATGCAATGGTCCTATTTATATTTTAAAATTCACTATTTTATAAAGTGCCACATTCTAGGGAGGGTCTCTTCACATTGGTTGTGCTACCATTGCTATGACTTGTGGTGACATTTTTATGGTGACGTAATTGAGAATTTGTTGAGGAATATTTAGTGTTTTACATGTACCATATCTCTTTTACTTATCGAAGATCAGAGTGTGAGGTTCGATCTGGTAGGAGGTCAGACCCCCTTATAGGCAACACATACTTCCTTCTTACTCTTTTGCATTGTCATCATTTTTTGCACTCATGGATGTATTTTTGACTGAGTCTAACGTCCTATTATTGAGTATACATAGTCACTACTATGGGGTTTTTTGTGTTATGGGCCCTACATTATACTTTGCACACACACTATCTAGGATGCATTTTTTTTTAGCCTGACATCTTTACATGTGCTTTGCACATTGTTGTTTTTGGTTCTTGTTTCTCTTCTATGTTCTTGCATATATTATGACTCTTTTTTCCATTTTCCACACTCTTCTATCAGCCCACAACATGCATTAGTACATTGACACACTGATAGTTGTGTCCTGTCTCCTCGAGGCCCCTTTCTTAGTCCCTCACCTTCTTCTATGGAGACACTTTTTTGCTCCCTTATTTTTTGAAGCATTATCTGCATTTTTGACACCTTTTTTTGACAATTTACAGTCTCCTCATTCCTAGATCTATTTTAGTGTATACAATGTTAGCTTGTTTAGTGTTCGAGTAGTGGATTCAGGCCACTCATGCAAACCTTTATTTTTTCCACTCCATCCATTCAGTAGTATAAGGTGGTGTGATTTACATTATATTTCTTGGTGTTGATCATTCTTTGCACTTATAATACTTTTTTGTACTTTCATCACCACTAATAGTCTTCTTGATTGAAGCTATTTTGGTAAGGCCTAGTGTTAGTTTTATGATCGAGTAGTGGATTCAGACCACTCATGTAGATTGAGTCCTTTTGTGACTTATGAGTACTTGGAGTGTGAACTTATTCAACCTCATCTATGGAGGGATTTCTTGCTCTCTATTCTTTTTTCTCTCTTTTGCAGAGTTTTTTCCTATGGGTTTTCTCTTCTTTCTCTACTTATTGAGAGTTATGTTTTTTACACCTTTTGTGTGCATGTGTGCTTTCTTGTTTTTAACACAATCATGAGTTTGGCTTCCTCTTTTGTACATGGTTATTTTATTTAGGCACTTTGTTTGTCATAACCCATATGAGGAATACATAATGTCTTATCATTTATTGGCCTTATTTGGTGTAATCTTCTATATTTTTGACACCACCTTTTTGATAGTTGACAGTCTCCCATAGATTGATTGTAGTTATTTTGGTGAATCCCAGTGTCATCTTGTCTTCTTCAATTATTTAATAGTCTCATTCAGCATGACATGGAGCTATTCTAGTGTATACAGTGTCAACTTGTTTGGTGTTCAAGTAGTGGATTCAGACCACTCATACAAATATTATGAGTATTTTCACCTAGTGTTTAACATTAAGGGGGGGATGTTTAGCAATGATTTCTCAAGTTTCATATTCTGCCCAATCTTTTGAAGATCAGTGTCACTTCTAGTTGATCCTTGTATTTATCACCAATTCCTATTTTACTTGGTAGTTATAGCAATTGGCATCTATGTATTTCAACAAGATGGATTGGTGTCGATCAGGACACTTAGCTTCTTCACTTGATTCTCTTGACATTGTACATAGGTACCCAACATAGAATAGTTACCAAGACCTATCTTCTAAGGAGTCTTATCCTCTTTTTATTATCCCCTAGCTTCACTTGAGGGGGGGTGTTAAAGTATGTTTTACTCATATTTTCTAGGTGCACTATTCAACACTATTTAGCACTATTTGTGGTTTAGTCCCACATTGGCTAGTTTAGCTTTCTTGTTGTTTTGCCTTGCCTATAAAAGCAAGAGATTTGCTTTTTAATATTCATGCTTTCATATGCTTTATATTCATATCATCTAG
Organism: Torreya grandis; assembly: GCA_037957365.1. NCBI lineage: Eukaryota > Viridiplantae > Streptophyta > Pinopsida > Cupressales > Taxaceae > Torreya > Torreya grandis. Next base: position 1,491,830 of record JARHVA010000110.1, read on the forward strand.
GTATAACAATTGTGTTGTGTTCAATTTATTTTCTCTTGAAATACATTAGCATCATGGCTATGGTAATGAGCCATTAAAGAGATCTTGGCTAATATTTTTGAAAACTCTGTCATGCCCAACTCCCAAAATTCACCTATGGAATCTTGTCATTCAACTATTGATCAAACCCATAAATACACAATCAGTCACCAATGATCAGACCCCAACTATCGATGGTCAAGCATAACTATTGATGGTCAAACCCAAACCATCGACAGAAAAACCAACAAGCTAAATTGCCCTATCTAACCCCAACCAAATCTAATTGTCTATGTTTCTAACTATTCATAGACCTCTGTCAGATTTTTTCAAGATTACCCCAACCCCTTAGCACTAGTATTAATTATTTAATCACTAATTTGATCATTTATAGTCTATTTTCTTAATAAGCATTCTTGTGTTCAATTTTAGTAATCTTCTTTAATTGATGTAAGTAGCTTGCTTCTATTTTTGCAAGCTTAATTATTTGAAACATGTGGATTGATAGCCCCTAAGGAATCTCTCACTTTTAGGATCTAGCTATCACTAGGCAATCCACCCAACTATCTATCTAACAAAGAAGTTTACTTTAGTGTTTTCTTATTTGCATGTCTTCCTCACAATCTAAAGAGAATTTCTTCACAATCTTCTAATTCAGTGTGTGCACAACCAAATACAATTTTCAACCATACCTATATCAATTTTATTTTCTCTCTTTATTTATAACTTAAATGAAAATTTACATGAAATATTCTAGCATGCCTACTGGGACATAGAGTCTTTACTCACATTTTATTTACATTTGTATCCTCTTCTCTCTATCTGTGTACATAATTGAAACTAAAATTTCTTTTGGGTTTAAAATTAACTACATCCATTGCTTGCTTTTAAAATTAGTTCATTTTGAATTAAAGCATAGTAATCTTATAATAGAATCACTTTTGTTTCACACACTATACATACCACTTTCATCAATTAAACATCATAATAATTTGAGACAAGGTCTAACTGAGATTTCATCATCTAGCAGTCACCTTACCCATTCTTGATAATCCTACTTAGAGATCATTACCAAGGGGAGAACCAACTCAGCTCTCTGATTGAGTATAAACTTTGGATATCAATATATACTAGCTAAGCACTTGACACCCTTATCATTATAGGATTATGAAGTGAGGGGGTAGGCCCCAATACCAAGCCACATATTGATCCCAATATAGATTATTTTCAGCACCTAAACAACCTGAAACCAATCATATACTACTTTTATAGTACCTAATCTACAAGCTAATTTCTATCAAGCATTCTCATAAACTAAATCATAAACTAAAAGTGATATTAAAACTAACCTCTAGGCTTAACATACTTCATAGTGTGTGTCTTGATTTCCTTGATCATTTTTTTGTCTTCTTGTTTGAGTGGTAAGTTTGTTCTTATTTTCTCTCCCTTTGTTCTTGTATGGTTCTCACTCACCAGGAACAAAGAGACCTAGTAGAATAGAACCTATCACTTAAATTAACCTCTTCTACCTCCCAATCTATGGAGTATATCTCTGAGGTAGAAGACTCCCCTCATCCATTGAGAAGCCCTACTTTTCCTCAAATATTTCTCCAAGGAGACGTGGATTTTACCACATTTTTAGATAATAATCTAGTTTCCCTTCAACACTATCTTAACACCTCCCCTCACCATATATTGGTTTCAAATCCACCTTAGGTTCCTCCTTATGGCATGCCAACCCACCTTATGAAAGGTATATTTATTACCATGATCACCACCTAACCATCGACCATGTAGGCATCTTTATCTACTAACCCCTTTGACACCAAAGCTAAAAAATAACCTATCCAAAAAAGTGCTACCCTTATACCTTTCACCCCTAATAATGACTCCTCTACCTTGGATACAACCCAACCATTAACCCATCATGCTCCACTAGTTGCTGGAGCACCCACCACCAACACTACCAACCTCCCCTCTATCAAACTTAACCCATCATTCAATACCCATTTACCAAGCTTAGGGGCATCTGTCCCTTCTAATTCACCACCCATTAACACAATGGTCACTACCTTATCTCTTGTCACCAACCCAACTACCACCCATGCCCAATTTATAAGGACTCCTCAGTAGTTTCTTATTGTACCCAATCTAGGATACATCCCTAACCCATAAGGGTCTATACCCACTACCCAACCACCATCATCCACCACACTACCCAACCTATAGCATCCACATTCCAATATGTGGTAGCCTCTCAACCATGAAACAATTACTAATATTTTTCCCAACCTCAACCACAATATCGGCCTTATAATCCTTTTGGTGTACCACCTCAAATCAACCTAATGAAAATGCTCATGGACAAGATGACCAACCTTGAGTCATCCATTTTAAGGGATCATAACATCCTATCCTATGATCAAATTTGTAATGATCATATTCATCTTTCTATCCCTATCATACCTTACCCTCCTCAATGGGAGCTTCCAAAATTTACCAAATTTTAAATCATGGAGGACCCACAACAACACCTTAGGGATTTTAGGCATGCATGTTACATGATTTCTTATGATGATGCCCTTCTCCTTCAAACCTTCCCCATGTCTTTATCTATCCCAACACTCAACTAGTATAGTGACCTCACCAAGTATTTAATCTTTTCTTTCACCTAACTAACACAAGTCTTCTTAGATCACTTTTTCATTAATATTTCCAAGGTCTCTATCATGGACCTCTATTCTATCAGGCAATTTGATGATGAGTCTATTATCAATTTTGTCACCCATTAGAGAATCTTAATTAATCAACTTTCATTTTCTTTGCCTCAACCTAAACTTATAGAACTTTTCTCTCAAGATTGTGCCAAACATATATCTTCTACACTACATGTCCAAAGATTCGGATCTTTTGATGAGGTTTTTACCATGGCATGTAAACTAGAAAATTGGTCTATACATGAGGGTAAATTGATGTTATGAAATAAGAACTCTACCTTCAAGACCAACAAAATCTCTTCCTCTAAACCAAGCAACCAAACTAATACTAGAACCAAGACTAGGGGAACCATGAATTCCATCATCCTTAAACCACCCCTCTACCCAATGTCAATCAAAAAATTCTCCCATTACCTCCAACTAAAATACAAGGAACCCAAATTGAAGCAACCAAAAATAATTCACTCCTCTTGGAGAATCTTATACCTCAATTCTAGAGAAGCTACTAAAAGCTAACCTTATATAACTTGCACCCATCAAACTTCCCTAGTAGTTTAATTCTTCTCATTTAGCACCTATTTGGTATAATGAGAATGACCTCTATGATTTTCCTTGGGTTATTGGATATGATGTTAGCTGATGTAATACTTTCAATAATGTTGTTCAGAGTCTTATCGATAAAGGGGAAATTGTGTTGGATAATCCTAATGCCCCTCAAAATCAAGCTCTTGACATCTTCAAAAAACCTTTTCCTAACCATGACCCTATCAAAGCCGAGGACAAACAAGTTTAATATTGACATGATACCCACATGGTCAATATGGTCCTCGATACACCTATCATCCAACCTACCTACTTTTTCCCCACTTCATCTATTAATATGGCGAAGTCACTTTCCCTTCTTTTGGAGGCCCAAACCAAGGAAGTTCCTTTTTCTTTAGCTTCACTCATAGAGGCTTTAAAATCATCAAGCACCCCTTTGGATGGCCAAATTGAACAAATAACCATTCCTATCCCACCATCTCGTTTAACTATGGACCAAGCCATAATTATGAACATCGTGCCTAGGAGAGTAATTTCTTCACAAACACACCTCATGGAGTGGCCACCCAACAAAAATTTAACTTCCTTACTTGAGGAAATAAATGAGGCTATCAACCTTCCTCCTCAACCCATAGGTGTCTCCTTGACACTCATTACCCTGGAGGCTAGACCAGTATACAAACCTTTTTCCAAACTCATTCCAAAGTTAGGCATGGCTACAAAACTAGACATAGATCAAAACACTTTATAGAAATATTTACGACTTCCCTCCATCAACAAACATAAACCTTATATCATGCCTCTAAAAAACCAATCCATCATCTCTCCACCACCTCTTAAACCAATACAAAATTATACCAACCCCTCACCTTTTCAGTCAACCAAAATAGTCACCACATCACCAACCAAACCTTTCAAAACTCTTGGTGCCTTCCCTACTTAGAGTTTGGTTCACCCATCCTTGAAAGTAGACTTAACTTCACCTAATCCTATACCCAAGTCTTGACCCACACCAACCAAGAGGATGAAAACATTAAATGGATGTATGACTGAGACTTTACCTCCATCTACCTTGCCCTCTATCTTAAGGCCTCACCCTTCCACTTTGCTTAAAAAATAACCCCCTTTTAACATATGTTTCCCACTACCATTGATTACACCAGCCAACTTATTATCTAATGCATTGGTTCTTCCTATAATACCAATAGTTAGACCATCAAACTTGGCCACCCAAAATAACAACATACCTAGACCAAAACCTTCAACTAGAAACACCACCTTACCCAAACCATCTCTCACTAAACCTATTGCCACAAACACACCCATCTTACCAACCCAAACCATGATCCATAAACCTTTATTACCTTTAAAATAATCCTATATGATCATTCTTCAAATATTATTGTAGACCTCTTACCTCACATTACCTCCTATCAGACCTTTTGATCCTCTTGGTTTGAAGCTAGCCTTATATGATGACTGTCAAATATGCTCCTATCACAAGACACTAAATCATGACATAAAAAATTACAAATCTCTCCAAGCCATTATCCAAAAACTCTATGATGGGGATGATATTTTAGTAGATGACCTTCTATCTATTCCTCCACCAATATGCCCAACAATTAGTCACCAACACATTCTATATCCCCCACTCTTACCTCAAAGTGATGGAGAATCTACCCAACCCCCCATCAAATCTTGCCCCTCAATATACTCCATTAGTTTGGTCACACAATCACAACAAAAGGATAAATGGAAGGCCAAAGTGTCCATTCTATGGACATACCCACCAATTCACCCTAAACTAAACCAGATCTAAACATCCACATCTGTAGTTAAGCCCAGAGTTACCATCTTAGGCACTTTAAAGACTAACCCCTCTAAATCCATCAGGAGGGTCATTCTTAAACAAATACCCCAAACCCTAGCTAAGATGAGCCTCAGTGAGCTCATTTCCACCTCACCCCACTATCGTTAGGCCATGATAGAGGCTATGTAAGCTATTAAGGTTAGACCAAGAGATTATAAACCTATAGAGGCCTACATAGGCACTATCCAACTCTCCATGTTTATTACCTTTAAGGAATTAGATATATCCTAAAATCCATCCCAAGGACTTGGATCCCCCTTTTTTTTATTATGGCCTACATCATCTAAACTTGTATCAAATGGGTTATGATCAATGAGGGAGCCAGTATCAACATCATCACTTCCCATGCCTATGAGCAACTCAAGCTACCATACAATGTTATGTCTAAAAAAAACCATCCTTAGATCCTTTAATGACACTATGACCACTACCTTGGGAATAATCATCCTTCACATTTGTCTAGGACCTCGCACACTCCCCAACATATTTTATGTGGTCAAAGGTGAATTCTAGTATAATGTTTTACTAGGGAGAACTTAGATCTGGGCTATGGGGTGTGTACCTTCCACCCTCCATTATTATGTCAAGTTTGAACATGAATGTCAAGCTATTACCATAGAATTTGACCCTATCCCTTTTGTAGCATGTAATAGGACCTACCGACCTAACGACATTCTCCTACCTCCATCTAAACCAATATAAACAAATACCACCAAACCCTTACCCATAGGAGAAGAAGTCATTAATTCCCCTTCCATTAAGGCATTTACCAGTCTATTTATCCCTGTCACCCAAATACCAATCAGTGATCCTTTAGAACCCACCTTTTAATGCCTTACCCTTGGATAATAATTTCTATTCACCCTTGATGCCTTCTAAACTCCCCAAGAATACATAAGGCTCAACCACCAAATAGGTTATGACCCCAGCATTAGATCCATTACCCCATTAGGGCCTCTAATCTATCAAACCCACTTATCTATGGGGAATTGACAAGCCACTTAATGCTGCCATCACTCCCTCTTCACCTTCACCTTCTCTTATTTGGACAACCTAGACTTTGCCAAACTATACCTTCATAGGTGTGCCTACAAGGGATTTAGTTTAGGATGATATGAGCATGGCCCATACACATTAACCTCGATTAAGACCCAAAAGCCTCACAAGAATCATGAACTTTCCTTCATTTTTCCCAGTAAGAAGAAATCCAAACAAACTATCCCTACCATTGTTGAAGAAGAGACCCCATCCTCACCAACACCCCCTCCACCTGTGGGTGAGGATGAGGACATCATCCCACCTAATTTTTTTTTCAACATGATTACCCTCAACCCCTGACTTGTCAAAAATAAGGGGCACCCATATCTATCCCTTTAGTCCATCCTGAATTGTTAGGAGAAGACTCTCCTACCATTCACATTATCCATTGCTAAGATGATGATTCTATCCTCACCTACTTAGGTGCACCTGATTCCTCCATCCACAAATCCTTACCTCTATAGACCTTGACCATGTTGAATGAACCCACCATGGATATTGATATAGTCAATTTGGACAAACCCCATGTTTTTAAACTAAGCTAAATTCTCATTCCTGAGGAATGACATGACTTCTCTACCTTCCTCCAGGACCGCAGTAATGTATTTACCTAGTCATATGACAATATGCCCAGTATTGACCCAACCATTTCTACCCATAAAATTATGACTAATCATGATGCCAAGATTTTTAGATAGAAACTATATCGCATGCATGCTCACATATCTCTCTTTGTCAAAAAATAGCTCCAACACCTCCTTTTTATCAACTTTATTCAACCCATTGATTATCCTCAATGGGTTTTGAACATCATTCATGTCACTAAAACCACAAGGGGACTAAGTATCTATGTGAAATTCATGACCTCAACCTTACCTACTCAAATGATGACTTTCCTTTACCTAGTATTGACTAACTTGTTGATCTCATAGCAGGCCATGAGATGTTATCACTCATGGATGGATTCTCAGGTTATAATAAGATTTTGATTGCCCTTGCAGATCAATACAAAACTAGCTTTATCACCCCATTGGGGGAAATTTTGTTATAGAGTCATGCCCTTCAGTCTTAATAATGTTGGTACAACCTACCAATGGGCCATGACCTATATTTTCGATGACCTTATCCATACAATCATCAAATACTATGTAGATGACCTTCTTAGATGGTCTAAACTTCACAAAGACCACTTAACAATTCTCAAGATTATCTTTGAGAGACTTATCCATTATCATTTTTACCTCAATCCCAAGAAATGTATTTTTGGGGTCTTATCAAGTAAACTTCTAGGCTTCATCGCTTCCCTTCAAGGAATCAAGGTTGACCCAACCAAGATAAAAGTGATCCTCAAGATGCTACTTATAACCAATCTTAAGTAACTCCATAGTTTGTAGGGGAAGCTCTAATCCATTCACCATTTTATCTCCCAACTCTCTGATCGGTGTCAACCATTACACCACCTCTTGAAAAAGGACATCTCTTTTAAGTGTAGTTTTGATGTCAAAATGCCTTTAATGCACTCAAAGAGTACCTTCTATCTCCACCTATCATCACACTTCCTAAGGATTACCAACCTTTCTAACTTTATATATCTAGTACTGACCATTCCCTAGAGGTAATGCTCATTCATCAGGATGAGCAACATAAAGATTAAGTTATCTATTACATTATCCACACACTTGTCAAGTATGAAACTTGGTACACATATACCGAGAAATGTTGCTTGGATTTAGTCTTCATGGCCACAAAACTTTGCCACTACCTTCTTAACCACAAAACTTTTGTCATAACTAATACCAACCCACTTAAGTACATGCACTCCAAATCATACCAAAATCAATGTATGGCTAGGTGGCTCATGTTTTTAGCTAAGTTTGACCTTGAGTTCCTCTAGTAGAAATTAATCAAGGGGCAAGTCATTACTAACCAATTGGTTGATGCACCCCTAATAGACACCCAACCTCCCCCTCTTGAATTTCTAGATGAGTTAATCACAAGTATATCTCAAATGAATTTTACCAATCACATAACCATGTTTTTTTATGGTTGTAAATATTAGTGGGGTGGGGGAGCTGGTATCATCCTTATCCCTGTTATCAGTGAACCATTTCATTTCTCATTTATACTCAACTTCAAATGAACCAACAATGTGGTTGAGTATGAATCCCTATTAATAGGTCTCCAAACTACCTTAGCCTTCAGAGTTAGAACAATTAATATCTTTGGTGACTCCCAAATTATGTTCAACCAGGTCAACAACATTTAACAGTGTAATAATGAAATGATGCAACTGTATAGACAACTAGTTATATAACTCTTAGCATCATTTGAATACTACCATATTCAAACCACCCCATGATCTACCAACAAGTTATTGATATCATGGCTTCTCTTGCCTCTCAAATCTCATCAACAGTCTCAGACTCCAAACTATCGGTCATTGTTTATCACCTCACCAAACCTTCCTACATCAAATCAGACACTCCAACCATCTTTAGTATGGAAGAGATTCTGCCTAACCTTTGGTATTAATAAATATTTGACTAGTTTTACCTTGACATAGTTACCTCTAGCCTCTTTAGGAATGTCTATCAGATGTTTATTCAGAGCACCTCCCATTACACCATTATGGGATCAAATCTTTACAAACATGGTTTTTATGGCCTCATATTCTATTACCTTCATGGTCTAGAAGCCTATCACACTATTAAGGAGACACATGAGGGTATTTATGGGGGCAACTTTGGTGGACTCCCTATGACTAAGTGCATCCTCTACCTAGGTTATTACTAGCCCAACCTTAACTACTATTGTTATGATTATGTGAAAAATTATGTCAAGTGTTAACAACATGCTAATTTACATCATGTATCTAGCAATAGTCTTCACATTTCTGTAAACTTCTAGGCCTTTTCACTATGGGGTCTAGACCTTATCAATGAAACAAATCCCCACTCTTCAAAATGACATCATTCTATCATTACCATGACTGAATATTTTACCAAATGTTTGGAATTTATTCCCCTTATCTCAACAAAATTTGAAAATATTATTGAATTCATCACCCACCATATCATCTTCCATTTTGGTGTTCCCCATAAGATCATCACCAATAATGATAAATACTTCAAAAATAAAAAATTATAGGGCCTTTGTGATATATTTGGTATCAAACTTAGTTTTTCATCACCTTATCACCCATATGCATGTGGAAAAGTTGAAGCCTCTAGCAAACCCCTTAACAACATAGTTACCAAAATGGTTAATGCCTTAGGTCAGGATTGGCACTTACACGTACCATTTATCTTATGGGCATATTTTACTAGCATCTAAACCCCTACATGTGTTACACCTTTTTCTCTCATGTTTAGATCCAAGGCTATATTGCCTCTTAAAGTCCAAATACCTTCTCTTCACATATCATTACATGATCTTATTTTTGAAAATGACTATCATCAAGAATGTTTATCTCAACTTGAGCTACTTGATGAGTGTCATTTAGCCACTCTTTCCCATCTTTATGTTTATCAATAATGAATCAAACATTCCTATAAAAAATACTTTAAAGTCTGAGAATTCAATATTGAAGATCTTGTTCTTAAGTAAAATCAACATGTAACTAATATGGAGAAAACAATAAGGGGAAAATTTGCTTTCAACTAGATTGGAACTTACATAATAACCCATAAGTATGGATCTATAACTTATCATTTTTCCTCTCTCAAATACAAACCAAATCATGAACCTCTCAATGCTTCACATCTGCATCCCTTTTATTATTAAATAGGGATCATAATCATCATTTGTCTAACTTAATCTCATCCCCTATAGCCATATTCTCTTCCCTTTTTTTAAGGGCAACCGACTGAAACTAAATCATGTGATTTTCTATCAAAATTATAGCCTAATATTGAACTATGGGTACCACGTATCTATCTGTGGCATGATTCTGATAGTACTTCCCATCTCTTTTAGATTAGTTCCTATGGTCATTGTCATCTATACCCATTTTTTCTAACTAGAACTTCGTGTCAACCTAGTTTTGCCTTCATAAATCTACTCCCTTAAGCATGTATAAGAAATTATATGTCAAACAAAAACAATATCAAAAGTCATAAACAACCTATGGGTCATTCTAAGTATTCGTAGATTGCTCCCTTGAAGGATAGCTATTGAAAAATCATCTAAAATTGTCAAATGTAAGGTGGACTGCTCCCTTCAAGGATATCTATCAAAAGCATTTAAACTACACACATAAACTTAGACCACTCCCTTGAAGGATGGCTAAGTAAAGCATTTTTCAAAGCTAGTAATTACTTGGAAGCTTCCCACATTGATTAGCTTCCCCAACCCTAAAACAAAATTAAAATAGCAAAAAATGCCAAGAAAAAGCAAAAGAATTTTAAAAATCCATAATCATCTCTCATAAATTCAATAATCTTAGAAAGCCATAATCAATGCTCCTTAATATAATTCCCGTATCAATTAGTCTATACTTCATATATAAACATAGACTTGTTTATACTACCTCCTTGGAAACCTATAGAAAAGGCATACTAGTCTCATTAACAGTTCTAATTTGACCCATTCTCCCTCCACATATCATGTGCATGGGACTATGAACTTACTTGACACAATGTGATCGAGATACCTATTTATCTACCTGAGCATGTTAATACAAAGCATCTGAAAGGCTTCTCTTCATTAAGCCAATCCAACTTTGGTTTTTGAGTTGGTCCTTACCAATGAAAAGGCATCATGTTCCTTTTCTTATCTTTTATTAGTTCATGTGGATATACCTTTCATGATTCTTATCTCCTTCTTACACATTTAGTTTCTTACCTACTTCATGTTTTTCATCTTTAACCATATTCACATTCTACCTCTTTGATTGTCAATAGAAAACATCACATCAAAAGCATGAACATTATCAACTATGTCAACAAGTAATGTCATCTATCTCCCTATGCACTAAACACAATGTAAGCATATCATAATAGACCATAAACATTAACATATCCATTTATCACATCATATGAGCCTACAAGCATATCATTACACCAATATAATCATAAACCAAATTAATGAGCAAGACATCATAACATATACCATTTACCATTCCATCTATATGACCATAAGCAAAGCAATTACATTATCATATAACATACATCAATCAATAACACATCCTATCATATCCATGAACAAATTCATAACTATATTTCTAACATAACATGCCTAAGTTACTAACTAGAACACTAACATCATACACCACAAGTCAAGAACCATAAGCCATAACCATAATCATAAACATGAGCACCACATGAACCATAAGCATCCATCATATATAACATTGAAAACCATACATCATATACATCAAATCATCAAAAAATAATACATGTAAAAATGTATCAACTCTCTCAAAAAAATATACATCTTGTTACATCAGTACGTACACTAGTATCAAAATAGTACATCACAATAACATATATGAACATAATTGTGGGCCTACACCACTACCATTGGTCCCATTTTTGTCTACACCTATACCTAGTGATGATCCCCTTAGGACCCTTACTTGACCCACTATACCAGCCTAATGACTTGGAGTAGCTATCAAGGGCCCATCTGCCAAACTAGCTCTATACTCTGCATATCTCATAGCCTAGGGAAACTAGTCTAGCACCATTACCTCATAGTATCTGAGCTCCTCTATGGTGGCTAGGTAATTTTTCACTCTCCTTGGTGTCTCTCTTTCTATTGCACCTACTCTAACCCTTTGTCACAACAAGTCCCTCTCTTATGTAACTATACCTAGGGATGTTTGTGCTTGATCTCTCTCACCTATAATGGTGGCAAGTTGACCCTGAAATGCAATTCAAAATAATAATTTTCACACCTGCCCAACCAAATCAAATTCAAAATAAAAAATCAAACTTCAATACCAATTTAAATGCACCCCCTACCTCATTCCATGACCTCCTCTTGGTCTGAGCCTATGAACAGGTGCTTGGCCACGTCTTTGCACTCCCTACATCTTGAACCCACACACCTCCAACCAATGAGAAACACCCACCTTAGAAAATACCTTCCTTACAAAGTGTTTAAATCACTATAGCTTGGTCAAGCAAATAAAAATTATAACAATGACAAAATGACTTTTGTTTTTTACTTTTTCACCCAGATTTTTAAGGTTTCCCCTAACCATCGATGGTCACCTTTTAGGGACCCTGACCATCAATGGTTAGGAAACCCTTTAAATCCCTAATTCCATATTTTATTTGAAACTTACCATTATTAGTACACTATCCTAGGCTCTTACCTACTTTAGAGATTCCTCTCTCCTACCAACCTGACCACCTCATCACCTCGTTGTTGGTCTATTTTGGCCCATCTAGTGCATAATTTAGTGACACTTATTACTTGGTCCTTGGATCATAGTGACAACATTGAGATGTTGACCCCTTTTACATTTTGAGCCACCTCACACATACTGACCCACTTGTGTCTCACTGAGAGAACTTCTTACTTTGGATACCCATGACACTTGACCCATTTGTGTTTTCCCTGGGAGCACTTCCTACCTTGGATACCCATTAGAAACATAGAAATTGTTTAAGAGACTTGCATTTATGAGTGTTACCAACCACCACACTTGTAGGTAGTCAAAAAATTCACTCATCACTTATCCTTCTTGGCACCAATCCTTATTTTTACCAACTATGGTAACCTAGTTTATGCATGATCTTAGCTATCACACCTTTTATTGCATTTTGTGTTAAAATTTGTGTTTCAAATTCCTGACCTCATGTCACCACCTCATGACTCACCATTTACCACTTATCAAACCTGTACCCACTTTAGCTTCACCTCACCAAATCTTTATTTGAGGGGGAACACATCTTCCCACTCTAGGGGTAACCAGACCCTTAACCCATACTCTATTTTTGTTTCCTAGCTTGTTTATGCAAGCCACATAAAAAAGGGGAAAAATGTATACACCATAAATCTACACTCCTACACTTTCATATGCTTAAATACCCCTAGACCTACCCTAAGACCCCCTTGGGACCAACCTATATATATTGGGCCTAAACCAACCAAACTGCACTTAGTTTCACCTAACTACATAACCTAACCTTAAGAACCATATTCTTGTGGACCTTGCCCATCGACAGTTAAGGTAACCATCGATGGTTAGACCATCGATGGTTCATATCCACTTTTTAGCCAAGAGCATGCAAGCTCTATTGACCTATTTATAAATATAACCTTGTCTAATTTTTGTTGTGAGCCTTTATATGGATAAATTATATTTAGATGACCCACTTAAGCCTTCACTTCCACCTCTTACTTGTGCCTATAAGAGAGAGAGGCCTGGGAGGTCAAATAGATCTATAATAATTATCAAGAGCAAAGTAATCTATGAGTTTTATTTTTCAAGTCAATCAAGCATTATCAAGATATCTTATTGAGAGCCAACTCACTATCACCTCTCAACTGAGCTTTCAGGTACTGTTACTTCTACTCGAATCAAGCTAGATTTCACTTGTAGGCTAACTACACCAACCACTCACTCAATCAACTTTTGGTAAGACAAGTGCTTGTTTGTTACTATTCACATACTTTTATTACATTTCACAATTAGCCTAGCCTTTTCCTAACTCCTAAAATTCACATGTGGAATCTCATCATTTAGTTGTTGATCAAACCCAAAAATACCTAGTTAACCATCGAAGATCACCCTAACCATGGATGGTCACCTATGGTATAAAAACTAGCAAGATAATTTGACCTACCTAACCCTAACCAAATCTAGTTTTCTATATTTCTGATTACTCATAGACCTCTTTTAGATTTTTTGAAGCATACCCCAACCCCTTAGCACTATTATTAATTAGTGTACCACTAATTTGATCATTTCTAGTCTATTTTCTTAATAAGCATTATTGTGTTCAATTTTAGTAATCTTTTTAATTGATGAAAATACATTATTTCAAGTTTTATGAAGTTAATTGTTTAAAACATGTGGATTGATATCCCCTAGGGAATCTCTCACTTTTAGGATCTAGCTGTCACTAGGTAATCCACCCAACTATCTAACAAACAAGTTTGCTTTAGTTATTTATTATCTGTATGTCTTCCTCCTAAGCCAAAGAGGAGCTCTTCACAATATTTTGATTTAGTGTGTACACAACCAAATAGGTTTTTCAACCATACCCATATCAAGTTTTTTTCCTCTCTTTAGAACTTAAGTGAAAATTTACATAAAACAACATGGATCAGATTGTAAGCATATTAGTTTTGATACCAATCTGATTCATAATTTGGTAGATATTCCACACATAATTCACTAATATGAATCATATTAAACTTGAAAGAGTGTGCCAGTATCTCTGAATAGTGTTCAAGTAATAATGTCAATTCCTATAGAGAGAATTCCTAAATTCCAAGAGAAGGAAAAATGTGCATTAACTTGTCTATTGCAAATTGTGAATGAGTAAATTCTTCATTAACCTTCTAAAAATGAAAAGTGGGTTACATATAGGGAAAATTAGGGAAACATAAGGAAGCCCCTAATTTTCTTAATTAACTAATTGAAAATAAATATAATTAGCCTATGGACCCTTTATAACTAAACTAAGGAAGCTTAAATAATAGACAATGGCCATACGACTGTGTAGGCAAAACCCAATGGGAAAAAGCACTACACTAACACTTCCCCTTAAACATAGCTTAGGTGAGATGAGAATTGGATCTCGACATTGAAATATTGATGAGGTACCCAATTACATAGTGATGAACCTCAATAGGAGGAAGAATAAGGTGGAGTAGCCCTAATCCCAATGAGAGCTCATAGATGAATAAATTTACTCTCTGTGAAGGGCTTGGTTAGAATATCTATAATCTTCTATAATGTTGGATAGTATCAAAGATAAATGACTTACTCATTGATAAGCTCCCTGATGAAATGCTTGTGAATCTCTATGTGCTTGGTCCTTTGATGGAGAACCAGATTCCTACAAATCTAGATAGTGTTTTGGTTGTCACAATAAATGTTTGTTGGCTTATGAAACTAGACACCAAACTTAGTAAGAATACATTGAAGCTAGATTACTTCAATGGTGGTATTAACAACCCCTTTTTATTTTGCCTTTGTATATGATAAAGCAATTACATGTTGCTTCTTGCTTGACCAACTTATTATACTCAAACCAAGTGAGAAACTTTAGCATGAAGAGGACTTTTGACTCTGATATCCAATTAAATCAACCTCTATTCCTTCTCTGTAGTGTATCCCATAGTTGTACGAACCCTGAATGTAGTGAAGAATCCACTTTGCTTCTTTCCAATGTAACTCATGTGGCTTCTACAGAAATTGGGAGACCAAACCAACTACATAGGATAGGTTAGGTCTAGTGTGTGTGAGATAAATAATACTACCCACAAGTTGTCGATATGGAGTTACATCAATGAGTAGCGTAGGGCAATCAGCCTCAAGATTCACACCAGACAAGAAGGGAGTAGGAGTTGGTTTATAATCAGCCATGTTAAACCTTGCAAGCAAATCAATAGAATACATAGATTGTGATAAAGTTATCTCAAAATTTGACTGAATGATTTCAATCCCAAGAAAGTAGTATAACAATCCCATGTATATCATTGAAAATATATTTAGAATTATAGTTTTCACTACCAAGATGGATGATTGTGAGCTCCTTGTAATTAGTAAGTCATCCACATAGATAACTAGGATCAATAGAGAATCATCCTACTATAATATGTAGACATTTAGATCTGAGTGGCATCTGGTAAACCTGACTATGAGTAGAAAGGAGTCCATCTTAGCATACCATGCCTTAGAGGCCTATTTGAGTTTGTAGATAGATTTCTTGAGTCTATAGACTAAGGATGTATCTTTCTTATAGCCTTGTGGTTTATCCATATATATCTCTTCTTTGAGGTCACCATGCAAAAAATTAATCTTTATGTCCATTTGGTGAACATCCCATTGATGTATGGCTATGATGGCCAGAGTGAGTCTTATAAATGTCATCTTAGCTACAGGAGCAAATGTCTTAGTGTAGTCTATGCCAGGTACCTAAAAAAATCCATTTATAACTAGACAAGCTTTATACTTATTGATTGACCTATCTACACAATACTTGGTATGATAAACCCATTTGTAATGGAAAAATTTTCTTCCTTTCAAAAGAGGTACCAAGTCCCATACTTTGTTCTTGATTAGGGAACTATACTCTTCTTGCATAATAGAATATCATTCTAGAATACTAAGTGCTTCATCAAAGGTTTGTGAATCTGAGTCAATGGCCAAGTAGGAATGTGATGTCCCCTAAAACTATGATCATATATGCCTTGTATCTAATGGATTTCCAAACCATCCTCTAGCACTTTAAAGTGTTTGTCTAGCCCAAATAAGACCAAAATTATATGAGATTAGAGAATCAAGAGGTGATTCCTCATCATCTGTAGTGTGAGTGTGATATGAAAGAGGAGAATCCTCATCACTTATTTCATCGTTTGAACTTGAAGAAGAAGAAGAAGAGTCATCCTCATCATCAGGAGGATCTTGAGGTGAATTTATGTCATTATTTGAAGTGCAATCAATATCCAGTGAGACTTTTGAAGATTTTAGAGTGTCAAGATTGTGTTTAAGTGTGCCCTCATGAAACTGGACACTCCTTTCAATGAACAACTCATGAGCTTTAGGATGGAAAAGCCTATATCCCTTAACACCCTCTGCATACCTAATAAAAATTCAAGACTGATTGCCTTGCATTTATTTTTGGGAACATGGGACATTTTTGGTGATCCAAACACTTAAAAGTGATTTACTATGGGCTTGTGACCATCCCAAGCTTTAAAAGGAGTGATTCCCTTCAAGGCTTTATGTGGAACTCATTTATGAATGTAACATGCACAATTGATTACTTTAGCCCAATACTGAGTAGCAAGAGACTTTGATTCAAGCATGCAATTTTCCATTTCCTTCAAGGTATGCTTTTTGCATTTAGCCACACCATTCTATTGAGGACTGTATGGAACTATGTGTTGCATCTGAATCTCCTCTAATGTGCAAAACTATTCAAACATATTATTGACATACTCCTTTCCATTATTAGTCCTTAAGATTTAATGGAGCATTCTAAAAACTTCTCCACAAGTCCCTTGAAGTCCTTAAAGTGATCAAAGACCTCAAACTTATTTTTGAGAAAAAACATGCAGGTGTACCTCAAAAAGTCATTGATGAATGTGAGTATGTATCTTATCTTATTGAATGAAGGTTTTGGAAATGGTCTTGCTAAGTCACTTTGGACTATCTCTAACTTATATTTAGATTTTCTTTCTATGCCCTTGTCATATCTCTCTTTCAAATGCTTGCCAAGAATGTAGCCATTGCATAGGCCATATAATAATTTAAATTTAGGCAATTCTGAAACCATGTCTTGATGATTGAGTTACTCCAGGTAATAGTAGTTTAAATATCCAAACCATTCATGCCATAGTTTGCTTACTCCATTTACATGAGTAAGTAGTGTAGCTAAGGGTTGATTGAGGGAAAAATGTGAGAAGTTATACATCTTGAACTGATGATTGGCCTTCCCATAAGCCACTATAGTGTCACTATGTAGCATGTTGATGACCATTGGATCAGGGGTGAACTTAACTTGCTTCCCTGCACCTATGTGAGTAATTTGATATACTAACAGAAGATTGGTGGATAGTGAAGGAACACACAAAACATCATTAAAGGTCCCCTCACTTATTTCAACTAATCCTTTACCATTTACTTCTACCAAAGTGTCATCACCCATGAGAATTGAAGGCACAAAACATGGCTCTATTTTTGAAAATACATCCTCTAAAGAAGCCATGCTATAGGAAGCACCCAAGATAATAACCCAAATTAAATGATGATAAGTTACTACAACAAGTGCCTTGTTTTTACCCTTTTTTAATATCTTTTCTCTTTGCATAATCTTGTGTGGACATGTTCTAAGATGAGGATTCAATAACATTGATGTTATTCTTCTTAAGCATCTTAGTCAAGGTGTCAATCTTCTTTTTCATGCACTTAGATTCATCGTGTCCAAGTTTATTGTAAAAGTTGCATTTGAGTTTCTCCTTATTAGGTTTGCCACTAGAGGAGGACTCATTTGGTGATGCCTTTGGCTTGGCATCTAATTTATGATTCTTCTTATGATCATGATTAGGTTTAAACTGTTTCTTCTCCTTTTTACCATTGCTAGAAGACTTCTTCTTATCCTGATTGAAAATCAAGGCAAGTGATTTTGAAGACTTTATTACATCCATTTAAACCAAATTATCTTACTCTCAAGTTAGATCAACAACAAACTCATCAAATGATGGAATTTTCCAAGTGGATCCAAGTGCACATTTGATAGCATCAAATGTAGACATGAAAATTGAATAGTCATGACCTAGTTTTGCAAGTATGGATAGAATCAATTGATCATCTATTTTCTCAATGCCACATTGTTTCAACTATAGCCTCAGTGATTTAAACTTTGTAAATAAGTATTTTAAGGTGTCATATTCACTTGGGCTCAATGCGATGATCTCATTCTCTAGCTCATGACTCGTCATGATGTCCTTCACTCTAAAAATCTTGTCCAGGATTATCCAGACTTTTTTTGATGGTTTTAAAGATTCAACATGAAGTAAGAGGTTAGGAGACATTCAAAAGCATAGAAACCCATAGGCCTCATCACATCAATTATACCACTTAACATTTTTTCCATCTATAGATGGCTCAATTTCCTCACCCATAGTGATCAAATAGAGTCCTTTACCTCTCAAAGCAAGCTACATTTTAGAATTTCATTCGAGTTAGTTAAATGGTGTGAGTGGTTCAATATTTAGATCCATTAGTGTAGATTATAATGAGACAATATATAGAGTTGAAATGAAAGTAAAAAATAGAAATCATATAGTACAAGTACCCCTTAAACTATCAAGAATACCCCCCCTAAAGTTACAATGCATACATGCTCAATCTTGGATGTTGAGCATAGCCAAAAATGTGTCTATGAGTAATTAGTGTGAGAAAGTATGAGAGGGATGTTGAGCATAGTCGATAATGCATCCAAGAAGAAATTTATAAAATTTTGAAGAGAGTTTTAAGCTATTACACCATGTGAAAAATGGATGTTATAAATGTCTTGAAGCAATGTCACCAATGCATAGAGCTTGATAAAATATATAATTTCAACAAAAAAAACACCTGAAAGGGAGCTATAGATTGAAATTTATATAACTTACTGGTTCTTTATCCTACATATTCTTGGACCCTTTCCAAAAATGGATTTTTTTACCAAACTTGTGTTTTTTCATCGAAAAATGGAAACAACTTTACTCTATTTCTTCATTACTTTTCACCTAAAATTTTACACCCTCCTAAATGTCACCTAGGGTTTCAACACTGCTTGCAACTACTTTACTTAAAAAGTAATAATTAATTGACCCTATAAAACTTGAGTGGGTCTTACTATTGTAAATCAGGTTCTTGACCAGCTACTACTTTAAGCTTTCAAACAATTGCAACTTAAAAAGGTAAATGAGTAGTCGACCCTAGAAAACTTGATTACATCTTGGTAGTATATTTTGGGGTTGTGAAGTCTGACTACTAAATATCAATTACTTATAAGTAATTTCCTTAGAGAATCTTGATTACTTACAAGTAGTTTCCCTAGAGAAGCCTGATTACTTCCTACAGTGTATTTTAGGTTTCTTGGACTGCTTTACTTAACTTCATGAATTAAAAGTAAAGTAATGCCAAAAACCTGATTTAGTCTATGATCAAGTTGTTGGGGTTGAGAAGCTTGATTACTTCTATTTGTGGCATTGGAGAAGCCTAATTACTTCCAAGCATTATAATTTTGGTTTCTTGGACTACTTTACTTCATGAATTGGAAGTAAAGTAATGTTGAAAACCCAATCTTGTCTACAAGTAAGTTATTACACTTCAAAAACTTGATTTGGTTTGGAATCAAGTAATTGCCTTTTGAGAACCTGAATTAGTTTATGAAGAGTAAACCGGGGTTCATAGGCTTGATTACTTCATCAGTATGGACATCTGACCAAATGAAAGAAATTGATTTTTTGGAAAATCCATGAACTTTCTCAAAAAACTAAGAGTAACCCATTTTAGATCTCAAAAAAAATATATGCAAATAGATTTTTCATCAAAGGCCTTCTGATAGGGTTTTTAAGGCAAATTAATAAAATGACTCCAAGGTTAAAAATTGCAGCCAAGATAGAAGAAAAACCAGCAAGGTGAATGCATGGAGGATCTTACAAGGGAATTTGATGCATGAGGCTATCAGGAAGACTCTGATGCTATGAAAGAGTGTGCCAAGATATATAAATAGAGTTCAAGCAATAATGTCAATTCCTATAGAGAGAGATCCAAAATTCCAAGAGAAGGAAAAATATGCATTAACCTATCTATAGCAAAATGTGAATGAGTCGATTCTTCATTAACTTTTCAAAAAGGAAAAGTAGAGTACATATAGGGAAAATTAGGGCAACATAAGGAAGCTCCTAATTTTCTTAATTAAATAATTAAAAATAAATATAATTAGCCTATGGACCCTTTATAACTAACCTAAGGAAGCTTAAATAACATAAAATGGCCATACGATCATGTAGGCAAAACCCAATGGGAAAAAATGCTACACTAATAAAACTATTAACTATTTTTTTATCGATTAGCTTTCTGTTTGCACATGCAATTGCTTTTAAATAGTCAATAAATGTGAACAATACATGAATTATAAATGTTACATAGTTGAAAGGAAACTAAATGTGAACATAGAGAAAGAACACACACAAGAAAAAAAAATGAAAATAGATAAAAAGATTAACCTAGAGAGTCCCAATTTTGGAAAATTATAGAATAGTGAAAGATCTCCTCCTCTTTCCACTATATCTATTTTTAATTATAATTTTATTTCCCTCTTAAGGACTTCATGAACATTATTTGCATTTTCACATGCCAACACATCCATGCATTCTTTGAAATTTTATATGTTTCACTTTATTTACCTTATCCCAACTCCAAAAAATCATACAACAAACACATAAGAATAAATACTATGAAAAAAATGAGAATCTCTACCTCATTGAGGCATGGAGTTAAAATTTGATTTGCACTCTAACACCTAGGTGAATTCAACTCCAACTATTTTATGGAGGGACATCACATCTAAGCTACAAAATTATAATTATCTTCTTTCCATTACCTTTTATAGGTTCATATATACACAATAAAAATACCTCAGCTTGAATCTAGAAGCACAAAGATAAGAAATAAAAGATAAAATATCTCTCTCACTCATTCAACAATCGATGATTCATTATCCTGATAGTTACTTTGTTCTTGTAACTGAAAGAGGTGGCACCACACCTTTTTTATGACAATGTGTGTCCACATTTATAAAGTCAATTCATAGCTTTTTTTGGCAAACATCCTAGCTACACACGCATTATGAGATGTCCTATAATTTTCATAGGCCATAACTTTTGCATACATACTCAAAATCACATGCCATTTTTTTTAAATTCCATAACTTTCTAAGAGAAACCCAAATATGTAATCTAAAAGCATTTTTGATGCCACCCATATTATATTTTAGGCCTTGTATCATAATTTATTCATTTTCAATAACTATTGTAGATACTTCCAAATGTCTTATTAACGGTTTAATGTCTTTCCATAAGTGTGTTACAAACATTTATTACATAAGTTATAATAGTGGGACTAATTAGCTAACATAGTTAATATATTAGACCCAGATTTTGAATAAAAAATAGAAAAAGGATAGAGATAAAATGAGAGAAAGAAAAGTGGGAAATAATAACAAACATGAGAAAATGTGTCAATAAAAACCTAATCTAAATTAATGATCAAAAAACACTAATTACTACCCATATCAACATTAAGTATGTATATTATCATATTTTTCATGTTGACATTTTTATATCAAAATTTAAATTATACTTATTTCTCTCTAAATTAAATTGAAAATATTATTTAATTGTACATAATATTTAGTAGAAATTTAATATGATATTATATTTTTAAAATAAGTTGATAATATTTATTTAATTATATATAATATTTATACACAATTAAATAGAGTATTAACATTTAAAATGTTGAAAACATAATATTATTATGATGGCATGGATGCAAATAGAGAATAACATTTAAAAAGCACATGGTGCACATAGAATTGACATGACAATGAATATTGGTAGGGTTTCTGGTATAAATATTTAATTCAAACATTTTTTTGATGAAATATATCAATATATTAATAAAATATATAATATATAAAAAATTCACAAAAAATAGGTGGTATGGAAGTATGCCTCAATGTTAGACTAGGCCAAGCTTAGGAGCAGGAAATAGAAAAACAAAAACAACACTAGGCCACACCTAGGAACAAGTCATCAAAACATTATAAAAGAGAATATTAAGATTATAGATCAAGGCCAAAAGGTAGAGGATCCATATCATCTAGACCTTGGCCTGATCTTGGCAAGTCATTTCCATCTAGAATTGGCTCCCAATCAGAAGATAGAGTAGTGTCCTTATCATATTCTTATGGCTGAGTAGGAGAAATGGCTAGAAAGAGTCTGAGGAACTTATCCAACATGTCTAACCAACCTCTAGGTGGTACCCCCTAATCATCTGGATATAGAGGAGGTAGAGGAGCATCCCAACCATCTTTCCCAATAGAGGAATGAGGTGGGAGTTACCACCTTGCTGCTATCAAGGAGGGATCATATATTGATATGAGGTGCTATTGTGAGAGTGACCCTAAGATTGGCTACATTTGTGCCCACCTCAAGGTAGAATGGTAATTCTTTCATCAATTCTGGTATCCCTAGGTGGAGAATGAGTAATATTCACCATAGCACAAGGAACATCTCCCCAATGAGTGAGAAGGTCTTGGAGATGGCCAAGATCAATGGCAACTTTATTTGCCTACACTTGTATTTACAAAAGAACATTGGAGATAATAGAGGACTTGCTAAGAGTAGAAAAATTACAATCCGAAGAAGCATTGTTAAATGCTACATTTTTTTTCCATAACCAAAATAGAATATCCACTATGAAAGTATTCCAGACTTGGGTGTATTTAAAAGGCAAGGTGGATTTATCTCTAAGAAGGGTATACTGCCAGTGAAAAAATTTAGGATGGAAAGGCTTAAAAAGGTCATGAATCTATGTCCAAACCCTTCGATCTTTGGAATAGTGCTAGAAAAGATGAGGGACCATTTTTAGATGGCCACAAAAAGGGCTTATCAGAAGGGAAATTCCTAAATGCACAAGCCTTCTACCTATAGGTAGGCCTTTATATAAGATATACCAAGTGAAATGAGCTAACTTAGGCTCCAAGCAAGCCTCCCAAATAGTATGAAAATGGAATCAATAGGTACGAATGGAAGAATGCAGACCCCGATGAAAGTTAAGCTTGTCTACTAGAGGCATGTGGAGAGTAAGCCACCCATAGCCAAGCTAGGGGGTGTAATTACAAAATAAGATTTCAACATACACCTTCTAGTCCTTCCACCAAGGATGAGTATAATGAACATAAATTTTGTGAGTCATTGAAGGCAAAACAATGTTAAAGATTTCTTAGTAAGATTCTCTATCAGCATTGACTAATTGAAATTTGGTTTTCACCTCTTCCTAGGATAGCGGATAGGGAGATTACTTAAAAAATATATCCTAGATAGTGTGAATGCATCTACAAAACAACTTGAGAGCATTGATCTAAGGAACCTCGACCAAAGGGAATTCATTTAAATTGATAATAGGTGACTACCATAGCGAGTGTGAGTTAATAGACAACCCATCTCAGAACCTTGATCCATTATAGAGAAGCCATGGTTTGATCCTTTCTCATGATTTCAATATAATTCTTGCCATAAAAGACCCTAAAATTAATGATGGATTTGACGATGAGTAGATTGGCAAAGCCAATCCCTTTCTAGGCTTTTTGCCTTTAGGCAGGCCCAAAGAGATGTAGTGTTAAAATAACACCTTCCAAGCTTCCTTTCTATCAATGGCCTACACAATCCATTTGGCACATAAGGCAATTCCTTGATGAGTCACATCAATGAGCCCCATACCTGTAACATCCTGCATGAGGTAGCAGTATTACCAAGTAACCCTATGGAATCCATTGTCATGAGAAGAATTGGACCAAAGAAAATCCCTAAGAAGTTTCTCAAGTTTTTATAACAATTCTTGGAAGGCACCTAGCATGAAGATTAATAAACATGGATGGTTGCAATCACTTTCGATTAGATTTAGAATTTACCTTTTAATGATAAGGGCTTAGTCACCCAATATTCCATCTTCTTTTTTACTCTCTCAACAACATATTTCCACAACATGGGTGGAGAGGCATCAAATGAAAAAAGGGATGACAGAAACTTGAATATTTTATCATGTTAGATCTAAGCCCATCCATACTTGGTAGCCCATGGTGATAGGGGGAGGTATGATTACTTATAGTAATAAGTTTTTTTCAATTAAATGCTTGAGTAAGAGGTAAAGTAGGTGTTGTGATATTGTAAGGTATTGTCCACATTATCCTCATCTTCAATAATGGCAAGGAAAGAATCATCAACAAAGTGGTCATTTAATAGTTACATATCTTCTTGAGGGTTTTATTTATCTAGATGGAGATAGATTACTTTAATAAGGCCCCTAACTTGGGAATTGCTAAGAAGATATCCAAAACCCTTAGTTACAAGCACATACAAGGTAGGTGCCAAAGGGCATCCTTGATGAATATATCAAAACAAACCAAATTTCATAGAAGTAACTCCATTAATAAAGAGGATGGTCGAGGCATCTAAAAAGAGAATATGGATGGTTTGAATGAAATTGGGCCCAAAACATAGGGATTTAAGCATGGACAGGATAAAAGGCCACTCAATATGGTCAAAAGCTTTTTAAAAGTTAATTTTTATGAACATATATTATTGCTTAGATCTTCTAGCCCAATCCATTCCTTCATAAACTACAATGATATTATCTAGTATATATTTACTTCTGATGAATATTATTTTCTCAAGGTGAATGATGTGTGGAAATAGATTACGTAATCAAAGCATCAAATCTTTAGTAATGATTTTGTAGAAAACATTCAAAAAGGTGATCAGCTATTGATTATAGATCAATTTAGGATTCCCTTACTTAGGTATGAATTTAATGTTTCCTTTATTTATATTTTTCCTTAGAGAGTGTGTGCAAAAGGCCTTTTGATAAACATGGAATAAGTCAACATCCACAAAATCCTAAAGGGTTTTATATAATTCATAGGGGAAACCATCAATTCATGGAGCTTTGTCATTTGCCATATGAGCCACTACCTCACGCAAATCATCCATAGTGAGGGGCCTATCACAATCCACCCACTCAGTAGGAGTGAGCTTGCAAGGCACCACTATGAGATACTGATGAAGGGAAATGTCATGATCTATACAGGATGTTTGATATATAAACACTTATTAATAATGGAGGACACAAACTTAAACAATTTGTGGTGTTTATGATGGTCTCCTTCCAACATTAGAGATAGCCTAGATTTGCTACTTCAAGTTTTTAGCTTGAATCATTTAAAATAATTCTTTAAAGGCTTTGTCCCCTATCTTAATGTAGTGGAGTTTGAATTTGATTTGAGCTCCCCAAGTAGTGTCCCCTCTAATGTCCTTAATTTCATTTACAATGAAAGTACCAATGCAGATTAAAAAATCCATCCCTCCGCACATGCATGATCTCACCATGATGGGGTGGATCTTAATCAAGATGATCCATAATCATTTCAAAAAAAGTGGTCTTTTAATGAGCCACAGATGGGACTTCCCACCCATTTCTATCTTACTCACCTCTACCCCATCTAGAAGATTCATCTCTCCTAGTTTGACTGTGCATTCTTCGTCCCCATGGGTGGTGATAGGGATCAACTAAAACCAACATCATGTAAGGAGGTCAGTGAGCAAAATAAAGTTTGGAAGAAGCTCAAAAAAGGGGGCCTCACATAATTTATGGAATGGGTCACTAAGCATAACATCAAGTTTGCCAGAGACTTTGTGATAGCTTGGACAAAGTGGAAAGTTTCCATGCATGACATTACCATCAATGTCTTAAAAGAGATTATCGATGATGCCATTGGCATGTCATGAGCAAGTACCAAAGAATACAAGGACCAGTCAAAAAAGTAAGAGTCCCTACAATGGTTCTTAAGAACAAATGATTTCATTTAGATGAACAAAAAAGGGTTCCCATGGGCTGACCTCTTGCATTACTAGCCAAAAAGTTTCATTCAACTTATGTGATATATGATGTTAGAAGGTAATAATAAACTAATATTCTCTCAATATTTCCTACTTCTAAATATTTTCATTAGGTATTGTAGAGTAAATTTTTACTCTACATTGCATTCAAATTTTTAGTCGCGCACTACAGTTTTTGGTTCCCACATACCTTGGTCATGGCAGCAGAGTTTTGGAGCAGAGCATGGGTTTGTTTCTTTCATTTCTTTTCCATCTAAGTTTTGAAGTGTAGTGGAGGCTTCCAAGTGGTGTAGTCTGAGCATGGGTTCTCTTTCCCCCTTTTTTGATTCCTTCATTTCATTTTTGCCTAAGTGTTGAATTTGAGTGGAAGCTACCAAGTGTCACTTTTTGAAACATAGAGCTGGCCAACTGGCATCATCTGAAACACTTTTCATAACTTTTAAGAGGGCCACAAAATGTGCCACATATCCAATAGCATCTAAGCAGAATGCACCATGTGTCAGCATCCACATCTCATATCGGCACCTGCATTCCATCTATTTTTTGGTGAAAGGGTTTCAATAAGCTAAGCAGCAGGATCATGCAGAAAGTGCCAATTGGTAGTCGCAGAAGGCCCTAGACTACTTTTTCAAAGGAAAGAAAAAATCACCACATGTTGGCATCTAAGAGACAGTTGGTTTAACACTTTTAGTTCAATACCTTGGTTAACATGTAAATGGCATGCAGTGTTGAACCTTTGAATCATTTTTGTTCATCGAGAAGTTTGAGGGAGTGTCCCAAAAACCAAAGGGGGTCAAGTATCTTTTTGGAAAGAAGAAAGGTGTCATTTCATTTTGTTTAAGTGCTGAAGAGCAGCGGAGGCTGCCAAGTATCACTTTTTGAGCCCCCTTTCTACTCCATTCTTGAAAGAAGTGGAAGACGCCCATACCCCTAGCAGGAGAAGCAGAAGACGCCACATATCTTCCCAAAAACATGCAGAGACTGCCATGTACATCCATCCCCTTTTTAAAAGTTGCTCAAGCAAGGAACATAGTGAGTTTTATTTTGTTAAAACTACTAAGTATCGAAGAAGCATATTGTAATAGGTGTCGAAGGTGGAGCGTTCCTGAGTAGGATATAAGGAAAGCAGAAAATGTTGTGTGTCTTCGATAAATTAGGCAGAAAGTGCCAAGTGTCATTCTCTTATGCCTTCTAAATAATAAGGAGAATTTAAATAAATTGACTAAGTGTCCTCTCCTATTTCAACAGAATAGAGTGTTTCATGTATCTATTGCCACAAAGTGAGATGGAGGGAAACTTGATGGTAGTTATTTTTGGTAGATGGAGCAGTTCACTGGGTAGATTTTTGGGGCCTACAAACATTAAAAGGGTCGTATGTTTGTACTCTATAAGTGGAGGTAGAATAGATAGTTGAGTAGCTAATCAGGTGATGAAATAAGAAATTTAGGTGTAGAAGGAGGTACTAGTCATGAATCGACATGCTACAATCAGGGCAGCCACCCCACTCTAGCATGGCCCTTCCTGATAAGACCAGGATACGTCCAAGGCATTAAATGCACTGAATGCCACACTATTTTATCTATAAAATTTGAGGCTATAAAAGGGGGAATTTTATAAGGAGGAAGAAGATTGGTAAAAAATTTTAGACTTTCTAAAGTTTGTGACTAAGTAATATCATTTGCTTTTGTCTCATTTTCTTGTGTTGTAAAGTTGATGTAACTGTGCATGTTTCTATGCCTTTTATGTGACTAAAAGAATTAAGAAGATTGAACTCTATGCCTTTGTTGATATTATCTATGTCATTTGTAAAAGTAGTCTATACTGTAGACTTTCTAGAGTTGTGATTAGGAATGTCATTTGCTTTTGTCTCATTTTCTTGAGTCAGAAGTTCTACATAATTATACGTGTTTTTGCACCTCTTATGTGATTGGAAGATTCTTATAATAAGATTGAACCCTATGCCTTTGTTGACATTTTTTGTATCTCAACAAATGAAGTCTCTGTTGTGAGCCTCTGTTTCTATTATTTCAATCTTTTACATTGATCATGCACTTGTTTGCTCTTAAATGTAAATGAATCCTACATATAGTCTCAATATGCTCAAGATTAGGATCAAATTACACTCAGGAACATCACCATAGTTAGGTTTAATTTCATTTATTTGCATTTCTATTTAATTATCTATCCTTTTTCCCCACACTTGATGTAAAAGAAGAGACCAACTTCTCTAAAATTTGGAGGTTGTTTCAAGCTGCAATGTCCCACAGCTTGAAACTTCTCATTGTTGTTGATTAGAATCAAGTTCAATTTTAAGCATTAATAGTTTTTGGCATGCTCGTGGGACTAGTCTTGAAGTTTATTTTAAAACCATATGAACCA
Organism: Torreya grandis; assembly: GCA_037957365.1. Lineage (NCBI taxonomy): Eukaryota > Viridiplantae > Streptophyta > Pinopsida > Cupressales > Taxaceae > Torreya > Torreya grandis. The sequence continues at coordinate 1,520,759 of JARHVA010000110.1, forward strand.
GAGAGTTATGAGGAGTCAGAGCTATGGACCAGTCACCAGATCATAGTCTATTGTAAATCTAGTTATTATTTTGCCACCTTTGGTAACTAGTCTAAGAAGAAGAGCTAACCAATTTGTACCAATACTAAATATGGGAGCTCTTTTTTCCCCAAGAAATTATGCAAGCTAGAATGCTGGCAGTCCTTTGATCCTCCCAATACCACCAGCTACTTATCCTACCCTAGTAGCATATATATTGACTCCTGATGAAGAGGAAATAATCTCAGACTTTCTTCTCACTTTGCAAGATAATGAGGAAGAACATGGACAATTCCTAGATCATGTTTTAAATGATTTGTTTGAACTTATTGGGTCAGGTTATACCATTTTACAAGATAGTTGTGAATCGATTATAGATGAATAGAATAGCATTAAGCCTCAATTACATGTGCAAAATTATTATTCTCTTTCAAGATCATTCTTTCAAGAGGTTAAAGTCATGAAAGAGGAGGATAATGTAATAGAGCTGGAGTTTGAAGCAGAAGAAGTTAAGTTAATAAATGATATAGGTCAAAAGGCTTCTATTGATGAGTAAACCATCATTGATTTCTTGGTAAGGCATACCAACATTAGGAGCCGATATTTGACGGGCTTCCAAGAACAAAAAGAGCTTATGGATGTTGAAAGCATGTTTGACCCAAACTCACTCAAATGCAGGAAAATCCATGTGGCCTATGAAGAGGACATTTCACCAAAGATATACTTGTTTCAATCAGTTGTATGGCAACATAAGTTGGCTTTTCATGAAGAAGATGTTAGAAATTTTGTTTTTGATCTTAGAGGGAGATAAAGATGCTTAATTAATGTAGTTAGGTAGTTTCCCATTCTCGCATTGTTTTTGTTTTCCATTGTTGTTTTCCCACTTTCCTTTTTAAATATGTGTTTTAAACATAGAGTTGGCAGCTTAGAAAGTTTTTACATATTTCAAATTTTTGTTGCATTGAATGCTTCCCAAATCTTTAAAAATCTCTAAGGTACCTTACGCCACAACTTGCATAGCATGTCTACCTCACTGTTCCCCAAAGATTGAGTAGGATTTACTAACGGTCATCTAAATTTAATGCTATTTGAGACTTGATAGGTCCATAAATATCTCTTATCAAGATTCAAAGTTTACAAATTCTCAAGCATTCCTGCACCTACAAAAATATTTTGCAAGAGGTTTTTTGTCTTGCACAAGGTTCATACTAGGTATTACATAAAAGATATAGAGATGGCAGGAGCATCATCTTCACAAAAACGAGCTGGGATGGGATCTCTTGATAGGTTGCTTACTAGTAAATCATGTGCTTCAGCTCTTGTGCAACCATTGAGAACCTATCCGAGAACTAGAATCCTGGGAGTTGGTCAAGCCAGTGACCCATCAAAAGTAAAGGATTACGCAAATGGAATCATGGACCCAATCTTGAAAAAAACTAGTAGTAAGAATCTTAGAGAAAGGGCACACCAAAGGTGTCTTCAAAGGGCTAGAGCAGGGCAATATGAGATGTTTAGAATGAGGATATGGACCTCACAATTGGCTCAGTTCATTATCCTAGCTATGCATCCATACCTTGACTTGATTGAATTATGCGTAGACTTACTCCATGCACCATCTTACACCATTTAATAGGGTCCCTTCATGGTGCAGATCACACCACAAGCTATCAAGAGCTTACTAGCCCTGCATCATGACAATATCGCTACATTCCCCACTATTGCTAAGATGCAAAAAATATGGGTGAACGTCAACACTCAAATAGGGTTTTTGAGGTCTGAGTTACAAATGGCTGATGGTGATACTATGGTACCCATGCTCCTTGGACCAAGAACTCAATTCATTCTAGCTAGCCAAAACACGCTATCAATGATGGTTCTCATCTTTGGCATGAAGGATGACATGGCGGTGTATGTAGAATAAATGGCCATCCTTTTCAAGTTGAAGACAATCGACAAGACACAAGAGTATGGACTTGACTTCTTGGAACACATTGCCTTTTCAATAGTGGAACAATTGACCCAGTTCAAATCAAAAGGGGTGTTTAGGTATTCCTCTTATTTTTTACATCTCATACTATATCAGAACCCTAACCTTTTCACCCAATATATGAATCTGAACATGTATGACCTAGGTTTTGACCCCCAAAGGACCATTCATGTGTCTGCATGGATACACATTTTATCAAGAACTAGCGATCTATATGATTTTTGGGAATTGTTCATCACCCTTGCTTTTTGTTGCTTAGCCTTAAACCTATCATAAATAAGTTATTTCCAAGTGTTTCAAACCTTTTGGTCAGTTGTCCAATCCCATGTGACTTCTATTTTGGGTCCCACCACACGATCATAAGGGTTCATGGGTTTTGTGGGGAACCAGTGTTACTATTGAAGACTTTAACTCTTAGGTTAGCATTCTTAGAGGTCACCAGGTAGGTTTCAGTAGTTGAAAATGAGTATGGCTCTAGGAAGAAGAAGAGAAAAATGTACAATCTCCCATGGATGGCAGGCAACATAAGTTTAGAATTTAGGGATGCTGAGACTATGCTGCTAAGAAAGCTGGCCTTCCTAGGTTTCTTGATAGTCAAAGACAAATAGGTTTATGACCCAAGTGGTTTCATAGCTTCCTAGGTAAGGACCAATAGGATTGGGGCCATGATTGCAAATAAAGGCCACCCTTTTGGGAGACCATAAAAAACCCTACAGAAGATGCTCCTAGTTTTTATGTTGAATTGATAGATTTTCCCCTGCCATAGAATAGGCCATTGGAAACCTTCTATGATAAGTAGAGGGATTATGATCCCAAAGTTAGGATGACTTCTAGTTTGAGAAGGACATTGAAGAACAAAGATTGGGATGTGGAGAAGATTGAAGCCTATTGGAAATATAGGCAGGAAATTTCTCAAACCACCCATACTTTCAAAAGCATAGATTCAGATGAAAGATGGGAGGAACTCTAGGATGAGTGCCATCCCTCCCCTACATATAGCCCAAAAATAAGCAAATTGTCGACACTCAATACAGGGTAGGAAGCTAGAGCAGGACCAAGCCAGTAACCATAGGCCTAAGAGCAAGATGTAGCTGTAGTCACTACAACAACTTGGCCCCAACCTCTTAGCATCGTGGAACAACAAAGGAGTATGGTGTCTTCACCACCAAAAGCTTCCCCATCATCGAAAGTTATTAAAATCTCAAGTTCTCCACAAGCACCACTGGCAATAGCATATGTGGAAGGGAAGCAAATGCAGCTAGAGTTAGAGACACCCAAGAAGAGAAAGAGGGTGTAGTTCCATTTTGATTCAAAGGAGGAAGATGAACCTTCATAGTGCCAATTATAGAGCACTATAATCCCCCCTCAAGTAAGTATTACTCATCTTCCTCCCTCTCAGTCTGTTCTTTCCCCTGTTGGTGTGATGCCTCCACCTAGACAAATGACACCTCCTGCCACTATTGCCATCCCCATTTCACACTTCACCTCATCCTTGATGCCTCAAGCCCTAATGTTACCTCATTTATCCCCCTCTATTCCCAAAAATATTCCCTTTTAACTTGTTCATAGCCAACCACTGGCTATTCAATATGGCCTACCACAGGGATATCCTTTTATGAGAGGACACATTACATCCCCTTCCACCTTCTAGATGTAAGCCAATGCTACTAAGAAGGCAAGAGAAGCCCAAATGGAGAAAAAGAAAACTAAAGAGAATAAATCATTGGCTACCCCACACCTATGGTCACAATTTGACCCTATTCAATAGCAACTGATGGTGACCCATTTGTCACCCAATGCCATCAAGTTGAGCGAGCAGATGCAATCAGAGGATTATATAATGAACGCAGTGGCCATTGATATGTCCTTGTTTAGGCCCCAGGACAAAGTTGAGTTGTTGATATAATCTACTTCTACAGTCATGGAAGATTATTTGAAAACATCAAGAAGACTACAGAAGATGGAGGCTGATTTGGCCAAAGAAAAGGCAAACTATAGCAGTTTGGCTGAAGAAAAAAATAAGAAAGATAATGAAATAGAAAGTCTAAATAAATAGTTGCAAGATACTATTTCCCTTCAGATTCACTGGGTAGTTCAGGCCCAAAATGATTCATTAAAAGTAGAGCTAACACATGCAAAGGATGCAGCGATGACCCTTAGGTGGGAGAAAGTAGCGTTGTAGGGAAAATTTGAAGGACATCAACTACAAGTTACTCAAATTTAGTAGAAGCTGTTGGATGAACAAAACAATACTGTGGCTTTTCAAGCCCAATTCCAAGTAGAGCAGTAGAAAGTGATGTAACTGATGCTAGAGCTGGCTAATAGGCTAAAAGGTGTCAGAGTGATAAAAATGGTAAAGGAGCTTTATGAGTCAATGTGGAAAAGAATCTCCTCAGAGATTATTTAGCTCAAGCCATTTCTCACCTTCCTACTCAATGCACAGTAATTATGTGAGAAGGTGGAAGATTCAGTGAAGAACACTCTGGCTATAGTCTCTGACAGAGTCACAAACTCTCAAACCTTGTTACAGAAGCTTTATGATGTAATGAATGCAACATTGGTAGCTGCAGGAATCACTGATAGAATAGTCATCATAAAATGAGTCAATGAGGTAGTTAGTTGCAATGCCATGGCCAACAGTTGCAAAGAGCTTCTCAAAGTCATGAAAGAAGGCATCAGCGAGATGAGACATCATGTTGAAGATCTAGTGAAATAGGTCTTCCTTCTCTATTTTTGGATGCCAACACGGTGCTAATGGTTGATCAAATTGAACCATTACTGCTGGCCAAATAGAAGGATCAAATAGTTTACCAGGACCTGTGGGATGATTCCTCAATATCGAAAGTCGAAGCTATTTTGGTTCCTGTTTCCCAGCTAGAATTAAAATTGAAGGCTACAGTTTAGATTTTGCTAAATTTTTCACACAAGGATATCATTAAACTTCATCTAGCTTTCATTGAATTGAAGAACAAACAAGGGTTATCTGATCATGAATGGTCCATCTACCAGACAACACTTTGAAGCTATAAAATTTTGAAATTTTGATAGAGCGAGAGTTGTGTTTCTTTTTGAGCAAGCTCAAAAGTCTTGGGGGTCACCAATAACTATAGAGTAAATTTTTACTCTACGTTGCATTCAAATTTTTATTCGCGCACTACAATTTTTGGTTCCCACATACCTTGGTCGTGGTGGTAGAGTTTTGGAGCAGAGCACAGGTTTGTTTCTTTTCCATCTAAGTTTTGAAGTGTAGTAAAGGCTGCCAAGTGGCATAGTCTGAGCACGGGTTCTCTTTCCCCCTTTTTTGATTCCTTCATTTCATTTTTGCCTAAGTGTTAAATTCAAGTGGAAGCCGCCAAGTGTCACTTTCTGAAACACAGAGTCGGCCAACTGGCATCATCTGAGACACTTTTCATAACTTTAAGGAGGGATGTGGAATGTGCCACATATCCAATAGTAGCTAAGTGGAATGCACCATGTGTTGGCATCTTCATCTCATATTGGCACCCGCATTTCATCTATTTTTGGTAAAAGGGTTTCAATAAGCTAAGCAGCAAGATCATGCAAAAAGTGCCAATTGGCAATTGCAGAAGGCCCTGGACTACTTTTTAAGAGGAAAACGAAAGTCACCATGTGTCGGCATTCAAGAGATAGTTGGTTTAGCATTTTTGGTTTAATACCTTGATTAACATATAAATGGTGTGCAATGTTGAACCGTTGAACCTTTGAACCATTTTGGTTCATCGAGTAGTTCAAGGGAGTGTCCCAAAAACCAAAGGGGGTCAAGTACCTTTTCAAAAAGTAGAAAGGCATCATTTCATTTTTTTAAAGTGTCAAAGAGTAGCGAAGGCTACCAAGTGTCACTTTTTGAGCCCCCTTTCTACTCCATTCCTGAAAGAAGTGGAAGATGCCACATACCCCTAGCAGGAGAAGCAAAAGATGCCACGTATCTTCCCAAAAACATGCAGAGACTACCACGTGCATCCATCCCTTTTTTAAAAGTTACTCAGGCAAGGAACGTAGTTAGTTTTATTTTGTTAGAACTGCTAAGTATCGAAGAAGTGAATTGCAATAGGTGTCGAAGGTGGAGCATTCTTGAGTAGGATATAGTGAAAGCAAAAAATGTTGCGTGTCTTCGATAAATCAGGTGGAAAGCACCAAGTGTCATTCTCTAATGCCTTCTAAGTAATAAGGGGAATTTCAATAAATTGACTGTGTCCTCTCCCATTTCAATAGAATAGAGTGTTTCATGTATTTGTTGCCGCAAAGTGAGATGGAGGGAAACTCAGTGAGAGTTATTTTTGGTAGATGGAGTAGTTCACTGGGTAGATTTTTGGGGCTTGTAAACATTAAAAGGGCCATCTATTTGTCCCTTGTAAGTGGAGGTAGAATAGACAGTTGAGTGTCTAAGTAGGTGATGGAATGAGAAATTCAGGTGTGAAAGGAGGTACTAGTCATGAATTGACATGCTGCAGTCAGGGCAGCCACCCCGCTCCAACATGGCCCTTCCTGATAAGACCAAGATACGTCCAAGGCATTGAATGCACTGAATGCTGCACTATTTTATCTATAAAATTTGAGGCTATAAAAGGGGGAATTATCTAAGGAGGAAGAAGAAGATTAGTAAAAAATTTTAGACTATCTAAAGTTTGTGACTAAGTAATATCATTTGCTTTTGTCTCATTTTCTTGAGTTGTAAAGTTTATGTAACTGTGCATGTTTCTATGCCTTTTATTTGGCTGAAAGAATTAAGAAGACTGAACTCTATGCCTTTGTTGATATTATTTATGTCATTTTCAAAAGTAGTCTATACTATAGACTTTCTAGAGTTGTGATTAGGAATGTCATTTGCTTTTGTCTCATTTTCTTGAGTCAAAAGTTCTACATAACTGTATGTGTTTATGCACCTCTTATATGATTGGAAGATTCTTATAATAAGATTGAACCCTGTGCCTTTGTTGACATTTTTTGTATCTTAGCATTATAAGTTTCTATTGTGAGCCTCTGTTTCTATTATTTCAATCTTTTACATTGATCATGCACTTGTTTGCTCTTAAATGTAAATGAATCCTACATATAGTCTCACTGTGCTCAAGATTAGGATCAAATTACACTCAGGCACATCGCCATAGTTAGGTTTCATTTCTTGCATTTGCATTTTTGTTTAATTTTCTATCCTTTTTCCCCACACTTGATATAAAAGAAGAGACCAACTTCTCTAAAATCTGGAGGTTGTTTTAAGCCGCAATGTCCCACAACTTGAAACTTCCCATTGTTGTTGATTAAAATCAAGCATAATTTTAAGCATCAATAGGTATAAGATCAATCTACCCTTTTTCTTGCTCAAGTCCCTTGAAAACACTATCTTGTTTCACCAAGTTAATGATACCAATCCCATTCTATATCAAGGTCTGATCCTCATCTTTATTAAGCTTGACCAATCCATTTTAGGCTATGATGTTCCCCCAAGGGGTTCCTCCTCTGGGAAGGACTCCCAAGAGGACCCCCTGAATAATATCCTACCAAGGGATCCTATTAGCCTTTTAACTGCACCTCCTAGAATAGCTTATCATAGTCCCCTCAGATGACCTCCCTCTCAAATTCCTATTTATCCCCAAACAAAACCAATTGAAATAGGGAACCCTAAAAAATCTACCTAGAAATGGAAGGCCATGGTTATGGAGGAGTTGCAAAGAAACAAATAGTTTCTAGAAAACTTTAACTCTAAGGTGCAACAAACTAGTTTTGGTTTGGCCAAACTTATCCATGATTGGAATGCATTACATAAATAGGCTAAATCAACTATCCAGGCCCTTATTCACTCTATTCAACCCCCTCAAACCACTGATATGACTTCTTATAAGTTTTTTATATCCCCCTAGGCTCCCCTAAAGGATTCTTCCCCAAATAGTCTCCCTTGTAAGTAAAAGGTAAAAAGCATCCCAAAATAATCCTCCCTAATGAAGCAGATGAAGGCCCTAAAAACTATACTTGGGACAAATATTCAAAGGACAAACTAACCATCCCAACAAAGGACACTACTAAATTTGAAGACCATTAGGAGGGACCTTCCTCCTAGTTCTACTAGTTTTTCCTATTTTTTGCTTTGTCTTTAAGTACTATTTTTTGTTTTTTGGTTTCTTGGACCTAGTTGGCCTATTTAAACTTCTATAATGCACTCTTATGGTTCTATGTACCTATAAAACTTGGATTTTACCATTAAAAAAAAAAAAAAAAAAAAAAAAAAAAAAAAAAAAAAAAAATCTTCCACACAAAATTGATAATATATTATTTTGAGATAATATGTATAATGCAGGTAAAAGCTTTATAATCTTTTACAAGTGGTTACGACATGTAACCAATTCCTATGAACTAACTAACCTTAACATGATAAATTAAATTAATTTACTAAAAAATAAAAATAAATACTTCAAGATACTTTGGATCATACAACCCAACAAACTCCCCCTTGATCTAAAAGGATATAGTAGATAAATGAACTAGAGCAATGACTCTAAAGTCATCAAAGGATCTTTATCATAACTGCAAGTGGTGTACTCTGCCACTGACACTGACTAAAAATGGATGTCTCTCTATAAAAAAGCCCACCCCTATGAGTTATGGTAAAAAATGTCTCATGAACATGACCAAGGCCTATTCATCCCTGATGATCATTGTACCATACTATAGTAGAACATGATCAAGCATGTCCAACTACATCAACCCACATAAGGTCTCACATAAAAAACCATCTAAGTGACAAACCTATATTATGTATGGTACATCTTGTTAATATCTAACAAATGTTGGTGACCTTTACTAACACTAAAGGTGTTAGTAACCCCTATCAACTTATATTTTCCCTGATGACTAATCGAAGTCCAACCAATGCCTAAATATTCTCCCCTATCAGGTGAGAGGTGAGAAACCATCCATTGAGAAAAAAAATAACTAACTCTATCTATTCCTTGTTATTAATATCAGCTATAGAAATCCAAAAAATGAACTGAAAGCAAGAACACAATCTAAAATTTTCCATTTAAGCATTGAACCCATACTCTGAGTGAATAACTAACTAGAGAGGGTACTTGTTCTCCAGCCTCCAATGGATCCTCCAACCTCTAATTTTTACTTATTTGGTGTCAATTAAAATGATCTTATGACATGTAATGGATGATATTTTTGTTAACAACATAAACAAGAGGTGGCATTGTGAGAATTTTAATGTTGAAAGTGTCAGTTTCCACTAAAAATGCACCTTTATACATCAATTTTAATACATTTATCATAAAAAATCATAGAAAGAGGTTTCAAATCATATAAGTAACTATTATGATGTGTCTATAACATTCAAAATACTATAGTTTGACTAGTCACATGACCAAAGGAGTGACTGATCACTTACACCTTATATCACAATTATAACTTTCATATAACTCTTTTTACAAAAAGAAATTGACATAAATATGATCAAAGTGTTTTGAACCCCTCACCTCCTTATTTTCAAGTAACTACCAAAATGAGCCTATCCACGTTCCCATTAATCAATTCAAAAATACATAGGTATAACCTTCTATAAGATCTTTGTCTTTTGGATGTGAAAAATTAAATATACAACAAATCTTTCACTTGCATGTAAAATTTGTACTCTTGTATTTAGTATGTTGTTTCTAGATGGGACCCACTAAGAGTTTGTATAAATTAAAATAAACAAAAAATATATATTTTGCATTGTACCACTCTACGTCATAGCTTGAATTACTACGCCATTGCCTAGAAGATGTCTTACAATGCTTAGAACTTGCTATTAATCCTTTTGAATGTTGGACAAAGGTTGATAACTAGAGTTGTAGCTAACAAATAAGAAAAAATAGTGAAGATTTAATGATTTTCAAGTGTTTTACTACCATGATTTACATCTTTAGGGGAGCCCACAAAAAAAAATTTAGACTGTTGTATCTTTTTTACAATATTTAACTTAAAATTTAAAAAAAACTTGTTTATACTCTGCTATATTGTACCACTTCATAATATTGTAAATGCCTACAAATTCCCCCATTTTCCTTCATACATTTGGTTTTGATTGATCTACTACCATTAACCCAATATTAGTTTATCAAGAGTGATTGAATTTAAATATTTGATAAATAAATCCAAGTGTGGTAGCATAGTCATGTATATTTTCTTTCTAGTCAGGGCTTGCCATTTGGATGTAGGCATGAATGAGTAGATTTTAGAGAATTGGCAATTGATCAGATTTTTTGAAAATTAGAAGCATAGTATTTTATCCCTATAACATGATCTACTTATTAGTAATATGAAATGAAGGTTGTAGAACTTCATTCTTCACTCTCTCCCCCATGTGTTTATTTCTCCATCTCTGATACCACTGTTGGCTCTAAGAATGGGAGAGAAAATTAAAAATTACATCATGAATCAATTCTCACACAAAATTGATTATATGTTATTTCAAGATAATATTTACAATACAAGTAAAATCTTTATAAGCTTTTATAGGTGGTTACGAGATGTAACCAATTCCTTTGAAACAACTTTAATAAGATCAAGTAAATTAATTTACTAAAAAATCAAAATAAATAATTAAATATCCTTTGGATCATATGACCCAAAAGTAATTATCTATAATCTTGATATGATGCCATAAAGAATAAACTTTGACCTATAATATCTAATTAAAGGTATCTTTTTCCAGTGCTAAATTCATACAACTCAGCTTTGAGGAAGTATTAGAGTGAGAGTGTCTTTTAATTTTAACGAGTTGTTGGCCATAGATTCTCAAAAAGTGAGAGGTCCTTCTGATGACATCATCCCACCAAAGAATCTTGGGATGGATGGGGATCCAAATTATGAACTCTATGAATCTGAACCATAGTGGGCCCATGCTTGAGCAGGAAGGTATTAATAAAAAATTATGTTTTATGGACCTTGGGTTTAATGAATTTCCATGTCATTAGAAATCAAATGAGAGAGTGATAAAAAATCCCAAAATCTGGAAACACCTACACTGAAGGATAAAAACTATTATCAAAAGAAAAATATGGTTGGGTGAACATCATTTCTCTATATAGGCACTTCAAAATCTGAGTGGGGCCCTTATAGACACTAGAAAACTACACATGACAGTTCTAGATATAAAAATGCCTGCAGACCCTTCTTAACCCTATCAAACCTTGAGTCTAGTTGACCACCTAGTTAGCTAAATTAATCAACCTACTAACTTAACCCTTAACAAAATATTTTAACCCCTTTTTGACCCATTTTCCTCTATACACTTGATCATTGATGGTTAGTTTAACGATCAATGGTTATCCTGATCATAGACAATTAGGTCCTTACCTTCTTAACACAGCACTAGTCATGTGTGAGATAACAAATCATAATAAAATATGTTTGCCTTATACAGTGCTAAAAAACTACTAAGCATTGAAATCAGTAACCTCACCTACTAAGGAACCTTCTATCCTTCATCTCTCTTTTCTTGTAAAAAGAGGGGAGTAGGAGGTGAAAAGGATCCATCATCACAAGAGTTATCAAGCATACAGGTATTTAATCAACATCATCATCATCTCTAGTATCCAAATTTCCTTCAACAAATCAACAACAAAATAGACCCAAACCTCTACCAAATTTGATTTTGAGGCTAAAGTATTGTTAATCTGGAAAAATTATTATAGCTTTTAGCCATCAACCATACACTAACCTACAAGTATATTTGTACTTATTCTTTTTTTTATTGGATTTTTAACCCCCCTAACCTGATCAGACCTATCTACATCTTGTTTCCCAACTACCAAATCCTTAATAGAATAATTATCAAACCTTTGACCCAACCTATAAGTCTCTTTTCTAATTATCTTCAGAATTCATAGAGAACTTTCAATGGTTAGCACAACCATCGATGGTCAACCCAACCACCGACGGTCACCCCAACCGCTGACGGTTTACCCAACTGTCAATAGTCACTATGGCAAAAAATAATAGCAAGTTATTTTTAGCCCCTTAACCCTAACCAAACCTAACTTTATGTATTCTTACCTGTTCACAGACCCTTTTCTAATTTTTTAAACCTGACCCACCCAGTTTAGCACAAGTATTGACCCAATTTTGATATATTTAGTCATTTTATTTAATAAACATTCTACTTTCTTCTTGTATTGAATTTCATTTTCTTTATGTGAGTACCTTACTTTATCATTTCCAACTTGATTGTTATCAACAGTGGATTGAGAGCCTCTTAGCAAGCTTGTGTTTCTTAGATCTAGCTCACACTAGGTAGTCCACTTAACTATCTTGCTAATGGCCCCTTTTATTAGTGCTTTCTTATATGTAAGTTATTCCTTATTAGCCAAAGAGGATTTCTCCATCTTCATCTAGATTATGCGTGTATCACCAAACACATATTTCTACCACACCCTTATTACTAGTTTCTTATCTTCTTCCAAAATTAAGAAATTATTAGAAATTCAGAGAAACATTTTGGCACACCTGATGGGACCTAACATCATCTAGGTGCCCTTTTATTTCTTCTTTTATTCCATGCTCATCCAATGAAATCTGAAATTTCTTTTGGGCTTAAAATAAATATTGCATTACATTGATTGATTGCTTGTTTGATTTTATTTAGTTAACTTTAAAAAGAAAATTAATTAATCATAGATTCACTCTTGTTATCACACACTTTACCAAACCACATAATCAATCAACACATTAAAAAAAAACTCGAGACAATGCCCGACTAGGATTTCATCACCTACCATTAAACCTTACCCTTTACCAACAATCCCACTTAGATGTCATAACCAAGGAGAGAACCAACTCAACTCTCTGGTTGAGTATAAACTTTAAAATTTTGTATATCTTGGCTAAGGACCCAACACCCTTATCATTGAGGTGTGAGAAGTGAGGGGGTAGGCCCCAATATTTGTCCATGTACTAAAGTTAAATATAGATTCTCTTTGAGCACCTAAACACCACCTAAAACCAACCTTAGATTTCCTCTTTATTATGTGATCTACAAGCCAAATTTCCTCTTCACACTTTCTAAGGCATAAGCCAAAAATGATTTAAAAATAATCCTAAGTTTTTTAAATGTACTTTAGTGTATGCTTTGATTGCCTTGAGTTCTATTCTTTTGCTTTCTTTTTATTTGAGGTGTGAGTTTTTGTCATTTCTTTCTATTCCTCTCATGGTCTTTACTAGACAACAATTGAGGAATCAAACCAACCAAGGACCACCTTTTTCTTCCTCTTCCTCCTCTATGGAGTATACTTAAGATGCTGAGGGTTATCCTCATCATTCTCCTCCTCTTACCATGCTATGGATAGTTTTTTAGGGTGATACAAATTTTGCCACATTCCTTGATAACAACGTCATAGCCCTCCAACATTACCTTAACACCATATCTCACTGCACCTCTACTTATTTGGTTCCTCCCACAAATTCACCTTATTGTATGCCTCCACTTCTTATGGTTGGTGTTACCTCCACCCAAATTTTTATCACCCAAGCCTCTTCTTATACCAATATCCCATCCACTACCACTACTAAAACCCAATCCAACATTCCAACCAATAACCAAACACCCCCTACACCAAGCAACACCTATAATATATGGGAAACCTTACCTCTTATTACTTATATGCCATCTACTATGGGGGTATCTTCTACACCTATTTCTACCATCCCCCTTATTACTACCAACCCACTAATTTCTACCCCACTCTAAAGTTTGGTACTTTCCATACCTTCTACCCTTTTACCTATTAATACAAGAGTCACCACTCAACCTCAACCTAACAATTCAACCATACCTCTAAATCAACCCTCCTCCATCCCTCAAAAAAAACCTATGACATCCTACCAATATGTTCATAATCCACAAGGATACATAGCACCTTCTACCCAAAATTTTATGCCCACATACTAATATGTGGTATCATCCCAACCTTCAATGACCACATACCAATATGTGGCATCTTCTGAACCTTCTACCTCTTATCATACATTACATCCACCCAGCCTAAACCAAACCTACCACCCCATTATGGAACTACTCAACCTCAAATAGATTTGGTTAAGATGTTGATGGATAAAATGTCCAATCTCGAATCATACATTTATGGGGATCATAATATTTTATCTTATGATCAAATTTGCAATGAACCCTTTCACCCATCCATTCCTATTTGACCTTATCCTTCTCAATGAGAACTACCTAAGTTTTCTGAATTCCAAATCAAGGAGGACCCCCAACAACATTTAAGATCATTCTATCATTTTTTCTATTTGATTGTATATGATGATGCTTTTTTCCTTCATAACTTTCCCATGTCCTTATCTAGACCATCCTTGAATTGGTATAGTTCTCCTACCAAGCACTCCATTTTATCCTTTTCTCAACTAGCCCAAATCTTTTTAGATCACTTTTCAATCAATATATCTAAAAAGGTTTCCATTACTAACCTTTAATTCATTAGGCAATTTGATGACAAAACAATTACCGATTTCATATTTAGATGGAGAGGTATCCTTAACCAAATTTCTTTCTCCTTACCCTAACTTGAATTTATTGAACTCTTTTCTTAGGGCTGTGCCAAACATATTTCTCCCACTCTTCAGGTTTTGACTATTAGAACCTTTGATGAGGCATTTATTAAGGCACGTAAATTAGAAATCTGAGCCATTGATGAGGGAAAACTAAAATTGGAAAAAAAGAATTCTATATTTAAATCCAATGACCCTTCATCAACCAAAACTACTAACCCATCCAACCATCCCAAAATCAAAACAAAGGAAACCATAAACACGGTTGTCTTAAAACCCACTCCACCTCTAATTATCAATAAACTAAATCAAATAGTAACAATGTATAGACGAGACGCATTGGGCACACTGGATGCACACCCAGAATTTGAAATCACCAAGCGGCAGGCAGAAGGTGCCCTTTCAGACTTGGAAACTGCTGGTCTACAGGAATACAAAAAATTGGTTATGGAGAATCAGGTAGGAGGTACAAACCCTGGAGGAACTACAAGAGGTGTTGAGAAGAATTTTGGGTCAAACTTTTTGGCTAATGTAAATAATGGAAAATATTCGAGTGGATCTGATCCTTTTTGTGGGATCCATGTCTCCCAATTGGATTTTCCTCTTGTTGTGTTGGGGCAAGAGCTTAAAAAGGAGAAAGATAAGGCTGATTTTAATAACGAAAAATCCTCAGAAGTGCTAAAGGTAGAGTATTCAGAATAAAGGATGTGGTCATCTCTGTTTGGCAAGAAACCCAATGGAAAATCTCTCTTCCTGCCGGTGACTGCTAAGTCTTGCTAGAAGAAAGGTGAGTTTCAAGTTTTTATTCCAGATCCTGTAATAGATTTTTGTGTGTCTTCCATGGATTTTACCCTGGTGGGTAAATTTTTAGGAGCAAGACTAGATCTAGAATCTCTTAAAAAAATGGTTAAAAGGAAATGGGTTATTCAAGGAGAGGTAGATATGGCACCAATGCTAAATGGTTTCTTCTCGTTTATCTTCAACTGTAAGGAAGACATGAATACGGTTCTGTGTGGAGGATCATGGTCTTTTGGTAAATGTTCTCTCACTATTAAAAAATGGGAGCCAAACATGGATCTCTCAGATTCTTTTTTCTTAACCACTCCTTTTTGGGTTAGACTTACTGGCCTCCCTTTAGAGTTTTGGCATGAGGACATTTTTAAAGGTATTGCCAGTTCTTTTGGTGAACTTGTGGCATTGGATAATGCTACAGCTACTAGAGCCAAACTTCAAAGTGCTAGACTTTATGTTAAAGTGGTAGATCTAAATCATCTCCTAGAAAAAGTGGATCTAATATCCAATCTTGGCAAAAAAACTCAAGGGATTTTCTTTGAAGATCTACCCAACAATTGGTCAAAAATTGTCCTTACAAAAGTAAAAATCATCCTAGTAGTGTTTTGGATGGGAGAAAGAACAAGGTCCAACAAAATAAATTATGGAAACCCAAAGAAGATCATCGACAAGAACAAAATAATAATGAAGATTCTAAAGCTCTACATGCTGAGGCAGATAAAGAGCCATCTTTTGAAGACCCTAAAGCTCCACATACTGAGGCGGATAAAGATCTTTCTTTTGAGAAAGAAGGACATGGGTTACAATCAGAAACCATAATACCTGTATAAAGAATAGATGACTTGACAGATCTATCAAAACAAATCATTTTCTATCAAAGGATAGAAGATCAATAGAGAGATGTAGATGACAAAACTGTGCTAGAAAAAGGTGAATTCTTGGCTAAAGCTAGAAATAAATTAGAGGAGGGAGATTTTCTTTTTTCTCAGTCCTGGCAGATTCAGGTTGATAATGATTTCCCTTTGAATGAGCTTCCTATGAATGATAATGGAGAAAACTTAAAGCATATTCTAAACCAAATTAAAAGGGCTGAAAGAAAGACCAATACTAAGGGGGTAGAAACTAGAAGTAGCAAAAAAGATCAGCAAACTAAAGTGAAACATCTTGCTTCTACTTTGGATAAATTTGGAAAAAGAGATGAACAACATTTTAGGGTGAAACCGGATTTTGGTTCTCCGGACAAACCTGGAAGAAGATCCACTAAGAAAAACAAAGAGCTAGAAAGTATGCAGAATATTGTTGATGGTAGGCAGGCAACTATTCTAGATTTCACCCCTAAAAAATAAATATTAAACCATTACTTGGAATATTAGGGGGCTGAATATAAAATGGATATTGATGTTGTCCTAGTATAACCTGATTTTGTTGCTACTTTTTAGTAGGTTTTAGGAATGCTTTTCTTGGTGCTTGTTAATGCTCTATCTTTTTTGATTCTATTGAAGGGTTTCCGGGGTCCCTTCAAAACCTATTTTTACCTTAATCTAAAATAAACTAAATCAAACCAAATCTTCTAACCCATCAAACCAACAAACTTGCAACCAAAACTGAGCCCATCCAAGACAATATACTCCCATAGGAGAGTCATATGCTTTAATTTTTTATAAACCTCTTAAAGACAACCTCATACAACTTCCTCTTATCAAACCTCCACAACAATTTTATGCCTCTTTCCCCACACCTAGTTGGTATAATGAAAATGATCTATCTTGATGTTATTAGGTGCAATATCTTTAAAACCATTGTCTAAAACATGATTGACAAGCATGAACTAGCATTATATAATCCTAATGCACCTCCAAATCAATCATTAGACATATTTCATAAACATTTTCCTAACTATGCACCTTCTATCAACCATGAAAATAGCCAACCTTGAAATCATCTCATACTCGTGAGGTGCACATAGTCAATGTCATTATTAGTGAACCTACCATTGAGGAGACCATTACCTCAACTAACTCTTCTTCTACCCCACTTATCTAAGTGGTAGAACCTTCTTCTATTCCTTTGGATAACCAAACAAAGTAAGAAACCTCCTCTCTTTCAATTGATGATACCATCAATTTACCCACCTCTCCTTTGATATAAATACCAAAGAAGGCAATCATTGCTTCAACCACACCTTCCTTCACTGCACTTATTGAGTGGTGAAATCACCACCCATTCCTTTGGATATCCAAACAAAGGAAGAAACCACCTCCTTTCTTTCACTTGACACCATCACACCTTCCTTACCTACCATGGAACCAACCACTCCCTCCTTGGAAACCATTCTAAACGAAGAGATCATCTCCTCTATTCTTTCCCTAGAGTCACTATCTTCCCCAAATATAGAACCTTCCATCTAAGACAAAAGTGAAAAAACTACTCCCTCATCTTAACCTATGGGCTTAATATTTGAAACCAATTACCAAGGAATCAAACCCATCTATAAACATTTTTCTAGACTATTTTAAAATCTAGAGTTTACCTCCCAACCAAAATAAATATGGCACCATCTTGGCCTCCCTTACCAAAAAAAATCTAAACCTTTAACCTCACTTTCATCTACCCTATCTCCTATTACCCCTATCCTCAAACCTATCATTACCAAGACCTTATCATCAAATGTTTATTCCCCAAAAATCATGGAAGAATTACCCAAACCATGCTCATCTAAAAACATCAAATCACCTTACACCTCCTTAAACAAACCCATCAATAATCTAAGAATCCATCCTACTCCTAGCTTAGCTCACCCATATTTGAAGTTAGACTTAACCCCATCTAGTCCACTAAACAAAACTTTAAATAAACTGATCAAAAAGGTGGAACCACGTAAAACATCTCAAACCAAATCTATACCACCTCCTTCTTACCTACCTTCTATTTTAGGACCCTATCCTTCTACCATCCCAGGATCTCATCCTTATACCAAGAAGGTGAACCCTCCCTTAATTACCTATTCCTCATCTAGTAAACCCTCTCCTTTTTCTTTACCTACACCTACCTCCACCAAAGAAAAAAACCTTCCATCCTTCTTAACTAGCCTATCCACCTCTACCTTCCCACCCATTTCCAAACCATCACCATCCAAATCCTCCACCTTTAAATCTTCTACCTTTAAACCAAATAATCAATCCCACCCTAACCAACCCATCAAAACCATTCCAAAACCCACAACTTCCATGGTAAATCCTACTCCTAAGAAGGTACCCACTCTTGAAACCAAAAACCTATCACCTGCAACACCTTTTCTTGAATCATATTCAACCATTGTATAAAGGTTATTGTAAAAATCTTCTTTGAGCCTACCACCTATAAAACCTTTTGACCATTCACATCATAAACCAACATGGTTCAATGACAATTTGATTTTCTTATACCAGAGGAATCTTGGACATGATACAAAGAACTATAAAGCTCTCCAAACACTTGTCCATAGCATACAAGATGAAGATGATTTATTATTGGAGGAACCTCCCTTTAGCCCATTACCAACTCAACCATCATTTTAAGTTTCCCAACACTTACCTACTACCCCACTCTTACCTAAGAGTGATGAGGAATTGAAGCAAAAATCTAAACTAAAATTTCCTCTTATCCACACCATCTATATGGTTACCAGATCTTGGGCCCAACAAAAGGATAAAGGAAAAGCTAAAGTGTTCATTACATAGACCTACCCTTCAACTCCTCAACGTTCCAACTGAATCCAAACACCTTCACCACCACCATTACCAAAACCCAAAGTATCCATTTTGGGTGCCTCTCCTTCCAACCCTTCCAAATCTATTCAGCATGCAGTGTTGAAATAGATTTTCCAAACTCTAATGAAGATGAGATTATATGAATTAATCAACACCTCACCTCCTCACTGAGAAACACTGATAGAGATTATACAATCCATAGAGGTTCAAACTAAAGATCCTCAACCCCTTGCAGCCTTTGTTGGATCCCTTCAACTTTCCACCTTAGTCACCTTTAAGGAATCAAAGATACCTTTTGTGCATCTTGAGGATCATGATCCTCCCCCCTTCATCACATCATATATCAATCAAACCCACATCAAAAGGGTGATGATTTATAGAGGATATAGTATCAACATTATCTCCTGCCATGCCTATAACCAACTTGAGTTGCCAAAAAACATCATGTCTAAAACCATAGTTGTCCTTCACTCTTTGAATGATATTATGGCCACTAACTTGGGAATAGTTGTTCTCCATATCCACTTGAGACCTTGCACAATTCTAAAGCTCTTTTGCATTGTATAGGGTGATTTATAATACAATGTCTTGCTTGGACACCCCTGGATCTATGCTATGATTTATGTCCCCTCCACTTTGCATCATTGCATCAAATTTGAGCATGAGGGTCATGTCATCACCATACTAGCTAACCCTAGTCCTTTTGCATCTTGAAATATGATGTACATGCCTAATGATGTTCTTATTCCTTATCCATCCACCTTACCACCCACTATCAACAAATCTACCCCTATCATTGATGAATCATCAACAAGCTCATCCATCCCTTCTTCATAGATCCCTACAGAAGACCCTTTTGAATCTATGTTCTAACATCTCTCACTAGGAGAATACCATATCTTGGCCTTGAATGCTTTCCCAACTCCTCAAAAGTATGGGAACCTTGACCATGACCCTAGTTATGATCTTAAAATTAGAAACATCATCCCTTTTGGGCCACCCAATCATCAAACCAATTTTCATCTATGGGGGACTCAATCATTTGATTCTTGCTCCCACCACTACCTCTAACATCTAACCATTCACCTTTGATTTCTCCTATCTGAATAAACCTGCATATGCCAAAGTTTACCTTCATAGATGTGCTTGGAAGGGATTGGGCCTTGGCTATTATGAATAAGGACCTCACAAACTACCCATAATTAAAACCCAAAAACCTCATGAGATATATACCCTTGGGTTCATACCACCAAAAGAACCCACCTCACCTAAGCCTATTACCACCATCGATGAGAATATCCCATCCTCACTAACCCCATCCCCCTCAAATTCTAAGGATTTTGATATCATCTCATTTACCTTTTTTTATCAATACCATTATTTTGGGCCCCTTGACCTATCAAAAGGGTGGCTAAACTAAAACCCTTCTTCTCATCCATCCTGAAATGGTAAAAAATGATTCCCCTACCATCAACACCATCCAACATCAATATGACAATTCCATTCTGACCTACCTTTGTGCAGGAATTATTCTATCCATAAATCCCTTCCTCTTGAGAACCAAACCATGTTGAGTGAATCTACCATTAATGTCAACTTGGGTACTCAGGATAACCCTTGCATTGTCAAGATTGGTCAATCCTTGAATCTCACAGAACAATGAGATTACCCTTCCTTATTTCATGACCATAACATAGTATTTTCTTGGTCCTATCAAAATATGATTGGAATTAACCTTTCTAATTCCCTCCATAACATTGTCGCCCATCCTGATGCTAAACCTATCAAGCAAAAGCTTCATTGGATGCACCCTCATATTGCCCTTTTAGTCAAATAGGAGCTTCAATGCCTCTTATCTATCGACTTCATCCAACCCATTGACTATCCCTAATGGTTTTATAACATCATTCCCATGACCAAACCTATAGGGGGACTTTGTCTCTATATTAAATTTTGTGACCTCAACCTTGCTTGTCCAATGGATGAATTTCCCTTACCTAGAATTAACCAACTTATTGATCCTACAGTTAGCCATGAGATGTTATATCTCATGGATTATTTCTCAGGATATAATCAAAATTTGATTTCCCCCAAGTATTATCATAAAAATTATTTCATCATCCCATGGGTAACCTTTTACTATAGGGTCATGCCATTTGGTATGAAGAACATTAGAGAAACTTACCAGCATGCCATGACCTACATATTCCATGACCTCATCTATAAACTTATATAGGACTATGTGGATGATCTCTTTGGGAAATCCAAATATCACAAGGATCATCTAGATGTTCTCAAAATCATCTTCAGATGCATTGTCCATTTCCATGTCTGTCTTAACCCCAAGAAATTTATTTTTGGGGTATTTTTATGAAAGCTCCTTGGCTTCATTACTCTCTTCAAGGGATCGAAGTAGACCTTGCTAAATTTAGATCAATTTTAGAGATGCCACCTCTAATCCACCTCAAGCAACTTTATAGTCTATAGGGGAAGCTATAATCCATCCATCACTTCATCTCTCAACTATTAGATAGATGTCAACATTTTCACCATATCCTTAAGAAAGACATGTATTTTAAGTGGACCAAAGACTACCAATAAGCCTTTAATTCACTAAAATAATACCTTCTTTCTCCACCTCTACCTATATCCCTTATACCTTTATATCTATGCCACTAACCATTCCCTAGGGACAATGTTCACTCACCATGACAAACAAAATAAAGATCAAGCTATCTACTACATAAGTTGAACAATTATAGAGTATGAGACTTAGTATACCCATCCCAAGAAACTTTGCCTTGACCTCATCTTCATGGCTTTCAAACTTCATCACTACCTTTTCAATCATAAAACCTTCATCATCACTAACACTAACCCACTCAAGTACATGCACTCTAAACCATACCAAAACTATCATACGGTTAAGTGGCTAATGCTCCTAGATGAGTTTGACCTTGAGTTCCTTTAGTATAATTTGATTAAAAGGCAAGTTATTATCGATAAATTGGTTGAATCTCCTCTACCATAAAACCAATCACTTCATTTTGAATTTCCTGATGAGTCCATCATAGCTCTTTCTCAAGAACTCACCTACCAATTGACCATGTTCTTTGATGGATCCAAATGCCAGTATGATGGGGGTGTCAGAGTTATTCTCATTCACCTCAATGGTGAAGCTTTTCCCCTTTTCTTCAAACTTGACTTTGAATTCACCAACAATGTGGCTAAGTATGAAGCCCTAGTCATAGGTCTCCAAACCACTCTAGCCTTGGGAGTCAAGACAATCAGTGTGTTTAGCGAATACCAACTTTTGGTCAACCAAGAAAATGGATCTTACCAATGTAATAATGATATCTTATAAAAGTAAAAACATCTAGTAAATGTACTCTTAACATCATTTGATCATTGCCTTATCCAATTTATTCCATGATCTACCAACAAGTTCATAAATACAATGGATTCCCTTGTTTCCCAAATCCCATCTCAACCTTCCAATTCTAAACTCTCTGTTACCATCCATCACTTTATCACCCCATCTTATATCCATTCTGACCTTCCTACCATTTGTATTATGGAAACATCTCCATCAGGTATTTGGTATGAACAAACTTTTGATTACCTTAACCTCAACATTGTTCCTCCTAATCTCTCTAGGAATGCCCAATGAGGTTTTATTCAAAGTACCTCCCATTATACCACACAAGGGGGAATCTTTTACAAACATGGCTTTGATAGTATCCTTCTCCATTATCTTTATAGTCATGAAATTCCCATGCCATCAAGGAAATGTATGATAAAATATGTGTGGGATACTTTATTAGTTTATCTATCACTAAACGCATCCTTCACCTTGGCTATTATTAGCCCACCCTTAATCAAGACTATTATGATTATATAAAGAAGTGTTTCAAATGTCAACAACACACTAATTTACACAATGTATGTACCCATAGCCTTAAAGTATCCAAAGACTTTTTTCCATTCTCATAATGGGGCCTAGATCTCATTGGCTAAATTAATCCTCATTCATCATAACATCACCAATCCATCATTACCACCATTGAGTATTTCACTAAGTAGGTGGAATCTATTCCTCTCATCTCAACCAAAGCTGATAAGATTGTCAACTTTATCAACTATCACATCATTTATCATTTTGGTGTTCCCCATAAGATAATAATTGATAACAATAAATCTTTCAAAAACAAGTAAGTGTAAGGTCTTTACACTATATTCAACATCATGTTAAGATTTTCCTCACCTTACCATCCACAAATAAATGGATAGGTGGAATCCTCTATTAAAACCCTTAACAAAATGTTGACCAAAGTAGTCAGTGCTTCAGGTTAAGATTGGCACCTACACATCCCTTTCACTTTATAATCCTATTGTACAAGCATTTAAACATCTACGAGTGCTACCCCTTTCTCTTTGGTCTTTAGAGTAGAGGTAGTCTTGCCTCTCAAAGTCCATATTCCATCTATTTGCAGATCCTTGCAAGAAATCATTTTTGAGAGTGACTATCATCAAGAACATCTAACACAATTTGAGATACTTGATGAACATCACCTAGTAGCACTTAACCATCTTCATATCTACCAAAAATGAATAGAGTGTGCCTATAAAAAACACCTAAAAGAATGAGAATTCAATATTAGAGACATCATACTAAAGGAAAAACAACATGTCACCAATATGGAGAAAATCAAAAGAAGAAAATTTTCTTTTAATTGGCTTGGACCCTACATCATAACCCATAAGTATGGATCAGGAGCTTATCATTTGTCCTCTCTTGAAGGAAAACTAGAACCGAGCCTCTCAATGCTTCACATCTACATCCTTTTTTTGTTAAAACAAGGATTGAACTCACGTTTTTGTCTCACTTAAGATCATCCCTTAATTTATGATATTTTTACCTCTTACGTTTTTACCCTCACACCTTCCTCCTATCCCTTTGAGAACAACCAATTACAACATATAACCATGTGATTAACTATCATAGTTATATCCTAATCATAAATATGGGCACCATAGCTCTACCCATGGCATGGTTCTCATGGATACTTTTCATCTCTAACAAGACATAATCCCATGGTCATTATTCCTCAAAACCATTCCTTTCATCTACCATT